>LGRX02035569.1:0-63369 GCA_001247695.2 Cymbomonas tetramitiformis | reverse complement strand
CACCTGACTGTCCACTGCGCAGTCGGGTGTGCTCCCGAGACTTTGGTCTTCATATCATAACGCAGCATCGCATAGCAAAGCACAACGGGGCAATGCCCTGCAGGGCTTAGCACCTTGCAATGCCACTCTGCAAAGCATGGCACACACAAACGCACGGCACACGCATAGCACAGCACTGGCATACTTAGCACAGCAACGGTAGGTGTAGGGCTTTTGTGCGCACCTGGCATGTTTATGCTCAGGGCATAAGCAAAGGAGTCGGTTAGGTCTTCGGAGGTCAATCGAGCTTCTGGTGTGCACGTGCGCCACAAGAGGTCGATGTCTGGCAAGGCAAAGGTGACGGTTTTTGTGCGCGAGTCATAGTTGAAAGATTTCACATAACTGATTTTCCCCGTGAACACTGCTGCATATAAACCAATGGCTGCATTCAAAAGTTGTCGTTGTTCTCTGATTGCGCCGCATTCACTGTGTTTCACAGTACCATCTCCTTGGGCCCAAGTGGGGGTTTTGTCATACAGATGAGTTCTTGCACGGCCTTTCCCCTTTTTTACTGCCTCACCATCTGCAAAAGGATCCTTGTCAGAAGGCACGCCGATATCCAGTCTCTGCCTCTTGAAGAGCTTGCTGGTGATGGATGGTGGCCGCCCCCGAACTGGATTAGGTGTGTTGCGCGCTTGCTTTGCAGTGCTGATGTTAGGTGTCTGGTTTTCTCCCTTACCTCCCCCTGAGAATTTGGGAGGAGGGGGGGATGTGAAAACACCAGACTCCTGGCGAGGTGGGAGACGAGTCTTCGGAGTGAAAGATGAGCATCTTTCCGAGGGAATCTGTTGTAAGGCCGGATCTTGTAGTGGGAACCCAAAGTTTTGAGGAATTGGTTGTTGCTCGAACACGATTGCAGGTGGAGCGGAAGGCAAGGGCAGCTCCAAGCCTGGACGGGAGTGTGACGATGCAGCTTCGGGCGAAATCTGTTGCCATGGGCTTGGCGTCACTGGTGGATAATGTTGAGGATAATATGGTGTAGGGATTGCTTGCCCATAGTAGAAATATTGCATGTCTTTTGAGATTTTGTCTCAAATCACATCCAAGGATGAAATCCAAACCTGCATCGCGAAAGACCACATTATTTTGTAGTGCAGTAGCCGGGTAGCCATACAAAGTAGTGAACTCCGTCTCCGTGGAGATGAAATCAACTCGTTGAAAAAGTAATATATGTAATGAAATAGCAAAGGGGATCAAATGACAAATCTGAAACAGAATATGTTTTTCAAAACTTTGTTTGAAACAACAAAGCAACGCGTGATAGCATATTGTTTACACTACCTGCTTACGGAATGTGCGAATGTGTTTCTTGAGAAGCAGGCACGAGATATAGCCTTCTTAAATCCCGTAAGTATAATAACATCAAATGAAGCGCATGTAGTCTTTCAAGTGATATCCTCAGCGAATCACCTGCGTGCGCAATTCACGCGTCCGATGCTACACTTGCCCGGAAACGTCCATGCCTGCGGAACATTCACGCCGCGGTCGCGGTTCGAACCCATAAGACAAGTCATAACAATAACAATAGCACGCGACTTGACTCGAGAGTTTTGCTTTAAAGTTATTTCGCAAACAGATCGGTGAAGTTCGAGTAGAGCAAATCAAACAGCGTTTCACATTATTGCGATTCTAGCGCGCTACGGAAAGGTGTTTGACGCGCAATATGCACAGACGCAGAACTTCTCACTTCGCGCACAAGGTCCCTTGACAATGCGAGTTGCGCCTTCACCTGCGGCAGTCTTGCAGTGCAAAGTCACTTCCAATTTCAGCGAGTGCAGGCCGTAATCTCGTTAAGCATGTGCGTTAGTTCCAGAACTGTCTTCGTTTATGGTGCACGGGATATATACTGTCTAACCGCTACGAGGACGGGTTGCCGTATACCTCTCAAGGAAAGCAGCGAGTTTCGCTTTCAGAAACGAACACTGAACGCGAAGGTTTGACCAAATAGCGGAGAAGAACTGCGTTTCTGAATAAGTGGAAGCGCTGACAAGCGCTATATACGCTTTACAGCGTTCAAACCAGCCGCGGTTTGAAACTTTGACACGCGTCGACCTCGTCAGCGGACCAAAAATAGGAAAACAGCGGACCAATAATTTCGAGTATATTCTATGTACGCGCCTCCACCTTTGCAAGAAGCGTCCCTTGGAGATAGGCGACACCAAGTCGCATCACATCTAAGCGGAGTTCGCTTTCAAGTCGCGTTTGCAGAGCACACCACCCTCAGTCCGAACTCCAACTCTGCGGAAATACTATGGCTTCTTCATATCTTCCGTATCATATTAGTAAACTTTCGGGAAACTGTGGATATAATATATACGAAGCTGTATATTTGAAACCACAGTTTCTTAACCACATAGCAACGCTGGCGTGAGTACATCAATTCATAAAATACTGAGAGAATTTGTATCATCGTATGTCGAGCGTCGCGTCGATTCGCGTGTCATATTTTCACTTTTTGATGGGGATATCCCGATATGATCATATCTCATATGGATACATAGAGCCCTAGATATGAGATATTCATCATTGGAAGACTAATTTTAAGTTAGAGCTCTGAGGATATAATCGTATAAATGAAAGTACAAAAGGAAAATTTTCTGAGTGCTGTTTATATATCAAGATGTATTTTACACGTGGATGCGATTGTCCTATTTTTATAGGATCCAATTTTACAATGTTCTAATTTAGACGTAAATGCAGTCGTCTCTGAATCGAATCTAATTTTTTATTACACGATTCCAATGATGCCTTTCGACACAAAGCATGCATCGTGTGCTTATAGATGATCGACATGTATTAGTATATATTACAAGAAGTAAGGGTAATAGGCTTAATATAATGTTAGCCTTCATAGGCAGCTATCATGTCTGCTGCATTGGTCAGCTCTGTGGCTTTGACCCAGGTGTCATGCTCAGGGCCGTAGCCTGCATATCGCACTAAATAGTACTTAACACCTCTAGTGATCTTATTTGAGAGTATGCGTGATATCTCAAACAGTGGTTGCCCTTCTTCGGTGATCATCTGTGGCAGAGGCAAAGGTGCTTGGATTGAGTCATTGTACAGCTCTATTCTAGATACAGGCTGAACCGGATGGATACGAATGTCGAGATCCCCGAAATCTAACTCATAAGCACGTCCATGACTGAGCACTTTAGATATGATAAACGGCCCAATGTATGGCGGTTTAAAGTGTCTGCCTGCCTCTGTCAAACCAGTCCATTGAATAAACTCAGTCCGTAGAAGAACTTTCTGCCCATGTCCTTTGTATGGATTCTGAGCCGGAGGATTGCCTTTTATGGGTTTCCCATCTGGTGTCTTGGTGGAAAAGCAATCCTTTGGTGTCCCTGGCCGGGCAGCGGTGCGTCACGCAGCCCGAGGCAGCGCAGCGAGTGCTGCTGCCTCATGGCGGTGCGCCTGGCGCGCGCGCGGTGGCTGCCATCGGCCACTCGCGGCGCGCTCTCTCGCCCCCGCCAAAAGAAAAGCGGTCCGCTCGCGGACGCTTCCCTCTCGGTGGCCCTACAGTAAGGGGAGGGCGCGGGTAAGCACGTCGCCGGTGTGCTCGCCCCGTGGCGACACGCATGCAAGGGTGGGCCTCCTTGCACGCGCGTGGCGATGCACCCCATCGAGACGGGTGCGCTCGCCCGAAGCGCGGGGCACGCTGGCCCCCTCAGCAACCCGCCTGTGGGTGCTGCGCTCCGCGCTCGTCGGCGGGGCATGCGTGCGCGGTGTGCCGCTCCCAGGCTTGAGCGTCAACCTTTGCGAGGAGAGCCCGACGCGCCTGGATGCGGTGCACACGCTGCGCGCTACCCTCAAGCACCATGCATCTGGTGTGCCTGGCCGGGCAGCGGCGCGTCACGCAGCCTGAGGCAGCGCAGCGAGTGCCGCTGCCTCATGGCGGTGCGCCTGGCGCGCTCGCGGTGGTTGCCATCGGCCACTCGCGGCGCGCTCTCTTCCCCCCCAAAAGAAATGCGGTCCGCTCGCGGACGCTTCCCTCTCGGTTGCCCTAAGGGGAGGGCGCGGGTAAGCACGTCGCCGGTGTGCTTACCCCGTTGCGACACGCATGCAAGGGCGGGCCTCCTTGCACGCGCGTGGCGATGCACCCCGTCGAGACGGGTGCGCTCGCCCGAAGCGCGGGGCACGCTGGCCCCCTCCGCAACCCGCTTGTGGGTGCTGCGCTCCGCGCTCGTCGGCGGGCATGCGCGCTACCCTCAGGCACCATGGTATGCCTGGCCGGGCAGCGGTGCGTCACGCAGCCCGAGGCAGCGCACCGAGTGCTGCTGCCTCATGGCGGTGCGCCTGGCGCGCTCGCGGTGGCTGCCATCGGCCACTCGCGGCGCGCTCTCTCCCCCCCCAAAAGAAAAGCGGTCCGCTCGCGGACGCTTACCTCTCGGTGGCCCTAAGGGGAGGGCGCGGGTAAGCACGTCGCCGGTGTGCTCACCCCGTGGCGACACGCATGCAATGGCGGTGCGCCTGGCGCGCTCGCGGTGGCTGCCATCGGCCACTCGCGGCGCGCTCTCTCCCCCCCAAAAGAAAAGCGGTCCGCTCGCGGACGCTTCCCTCTCGGTGGCCCTAAGGGGAGGGCGCGGGTAAGCACGTCGCCGGTGTGCTCACCCCATGGCGACACGCATGCAAGGGCGGGCCTCCTTGCACGCGCGTGGCGATGCACCCCGTCGAGACGGGTGCGCTCGCCCGAAGCGCGGGGCACGCTGGCCCCCTTAGCAACCCGCCTGTGGGTGCTGCGCTCCGCGCTCGTCGGCGGGGCATGCGTGCGCGGTGTACCGCTCCCAAGCCTGAGCGTCAACCTTTGCGAGGAGAGCCCGACGCGCCTGGATGCGGTGCACACGCTGCGCGCTACCCTCAGGCACCATGCGTCTGGTGTGCCTGGCCGGGCAGCGGCGCGTCACGCAGCCCGAGGCAGCGCAACGAGTGCTGCTGCCTCATGGCGGTGCGCCTGGCGCGCTCGCGGTGGCTGCCATCGGCCACTCGCGGCGCGCTCTCTTCCCCCCCAAAAGAAAAGCGGTCCGCTCGCGGACGCTTCCCTCTCGGTGGCCCTAAGGGGAGGGCGCGGGTAAGCACGTCGCCGGTGTGCTCACCCCGTGGCGACACGCATGCAAGGGCGGGCCTCCTTGCACGCGCGTGGCGATGCACCCCGTCGAGACGGGTGCGCTCGCCCGAAGCGCGGGGCACGCTGGCCCCCTCAGCAACCCGCCTGTGGGTGCTGCGCTCCGCGCTCGTCGGCGGGGCATGCGCGCTACCCTCAGGCACCATGGTATGCCTGGCCGGGCAGCGGTGCGTCACGCAGCCCGAGGCAGCGCACCGAGTGCTGCTGCCTCATGGCGGTGCGCCTGGCGCGCTCGCGGTGGCTGCCATCGGCCACTCGCGGCGCGCTCTCTCGCCCCCGCCAAAAGAAAAGCGGTCCGCTCGCGGACGCTTCCCTCTCGGTGGCCCTAAGGGGAGGGCGCGGGTAAGCACGTCGCCGGTGTGCTCACCCCGTGGCGACACGCATGCAAGGGTGGGCCTCCTCGCGGCGCGCTCTCTCCCCCCCAAAAGAAAAGCGGTCCGCTCGCGGACGCTTCCCTCTCGGTGGCCCTAAGGGGAGGGCGCGGGTAAGCACGTCGCCGGTGTGCTCACCCCATGGCGACACGCATGCAAGGGCGGGCCTCCTTGCACGCGCGTGGCGATGCACCCCGTCGAGACGGGTGCGCTCGCCCGAAGCGCGGGGCACGCTGGCCCCCTCAGCAACCCGCCTGTGGGTGCTGCGCTCCGCGCTCGTCGGCGGGGCATGCGTGCGCGGTGTGCCGCTCCCAGGCTTGAGCGTCAACCTTTGCGAGGAGAGCCCGACGCGCCTGGATGCGGTGCACACGCTGCGCGCTACCCTCAGACACCATGCATCTGGTGTGCCTGGCCGGGCAGCGGCGCGTCACGCAGCCCGAGACAGCGCAGCGAGTGCTGCTGCCTCATGGCGGTGCGCCTGGCGCGCTCGCGGTGGCTGCCATCGGCCACTCGCGGCGCGCTCTCTCCCCCCAAAAAGAAAAACGGTCCGCTCGCGGACGCTTCCCTCTCGGTGGCCCTAAGGAGAGGGCGCGGGTAAGCACGTCGCCGGTGTGCTCACCCCGTGCGTGGCGACGCGCATGCAAGGGTGGGCCTCCTTGCACGCGCGTGGCGATGCACCCCATCGAGACGGGTGCGCTCGCCCGAAGCGCGGGGCACGCTGGCCTCCTCAGCAACCCGCCTGTGGGTGCTGCGCTCCGCGCTCGTCGGCGGGGCATGCCGCATGCGTGCGCGGTGTGCCGCTCCCAGCCCTGAGCGAGCGTCAACCTCTGCGAGGAGAGCCCGACGCGCCTGGATGCGGTGCACACGCTGCGCGCTACCCTCAGGCACCATGCATCTGGTGTGCCTGGCCGGGCAGCGGCGCGTCACGCAGCCCGAGGCAGCGCAGCGAGTGCTGCTGCCTCATGGCGGTGCGCCTGGCGCGCTCGCCGTGGCTGCCATCGGCCACTCGCGGCGCGCTCTCTCCCCCCCAAAAGGAAAGCGGTCCGCTCGCGGACGCTTCCCTCTCGGTGGCCCTAAGGAGAGGGCGCGGGTAAGCACGTCGCCGTTGTGCTCACCCCGTGCGTGGCGACGCGCATGCAAGGGTAGGCCTCCTTGCACGCGCGTGGCGATGCACCCCATCGAGACGGGTGCGCTCGCCCGAAGCGCAGGGCACGCTGGCCTCCTCAGCAACCCGCCTGTGGGTGCTGCGCTCCGCGCTCGTCGGCGGGGCATGCGTGCGCGGTGTGCCGCTCCCAGCCCTGAGCGAGCGTCAACCTGTCACAAACCACGGCTTATCGTGTACCTCAGCCGGGTTGTGACACTTGCTGTAGCAGTCTCTGTGACGAACATATGACACGCGCTGTACGGTACGCGTGAGGAGTTATGGACTCTCGTACGTTGGCTCAACGCAGCAGCTTGATGTGAATTCTGCGTACGGATTTTTGCACGAACTGCCGCAGCGTAATTTTATGACGGCGCCGCCGCAATTTCAGCGGAATTCGTACGATTTTTCCGGCCCCCACAGTGGGTACGACGAGCGCAGCTCCAACGGCAGCCCAATTATGACAACGCCAGCCGGTCAATTTTGGCAGCCGCAGCCCCGTGATGATTTAGCTCACCAGAGGAATTTTCAACAGCAAATTTTTCTGCAGCAACAGCAGTACGGTCAGCAGCACCAACTGCCACCACGTGCCTTGTGGCCGCATACCACTCCGTTGCCAGCGGCTGCGTACGGCGTACCAATGGGGTACCCTTCTCCGGGTATGCTGTCTCCCCCGGTGCCGAATTTGCCAGTGCCTGAACTTTCACCGTACCCCACGGCGTCCGTGGCACCGAATTGGGCCCTGTCCTATCCTGTTCCAGTGACGGAAGCAGCTGTGCAGCAACCACCTGCTGTGACACCTTTAGTGCACGTTGCCAGCGCAGGAATTACCCCCTCGGCAGGGGGGGGGAAGTTGTGCAAGTACCAGTGAGCCCAGTACCACTGAGTACATTGCCCAGTGAGCCAGTAGGGGTTATTCCGGCACTGGAGACCCCTGTTCATACCCCTGTTTTCACTCCGATTGCCACTAAGCTGCAGGACTTAGAACGGATGAACATGGCAGCACTGGCAGCACAATCCGTTTCTGCGACCTCCTGCCCGAAAGCGGGGAATCGGGCCTCCATATCGACCCTTTCCGCCGGAGGCTCTGGCAAAATTCCAACGTCATCGGTGACTGGAGGTGCCACTGTTGTCACTTGCCCAATGGTGGGGGATAGGGTCCCCACGTCGACCCTTTCCGCCGGAGGCTCTGGCCAAATTTCAACGTCATCGGTGTCTGGAAGTGCCACTGTTGTTACTTGCCCAATGGTGGGGGATAGGGTCCCCACGTCGACCCTTTCCGCCGGAGGCTCTGGCCAAATTTCAACGTCATCGGTGTCTGGAGATACGGCTATTACAACGTCATCGGTGTCTGGAGATACGGCTGTTATAACGTCATCGGTGTCTGGAAATACGGCTGTCGCAACGTCATCGGTGTCTGGAGATATGGTCGTTACAACGTCATCGGTGTCTGAAGGTACGGCTGTTACAACGCCATCGGTGTCTGGAGTTACGGCTGTTACCGACACACGAACTGGCTCGACGACGACGCTGGAAGGACTGGCTGTAACCAGCGAGGGGCGCGCTGAACGAACCAGGAAGCTACCAGAACGTACTGAGCTTCTGATCCAGCGCAGCAGAGCCGCTGTCAGTCAGACTGCGACTGGTCAAGCGTCCTCTAGCTCGACTGTCTCGGCATCCTCACCTTCAATGCCGGGACAGTCAGCAAACGCTGCTTTAGCGGCCAAGGCAGGTGTGGCCCCAGTCGCCCAAGCAGGCGCAGTTCCAGCGATTCGCGATCCAGAATCCCTCACCTGTCCTGAGCGCCGGAGGCTCTGGCGAGAACCTGACTCAGCCAGCATCAGCCTTGCAACACGCGGACTTTGTATTGCCTGACCCCTATGTCTCTGCAGAGGACTTTCCAGCACTACCCCTTCCAGCGACACCGCGCCCAGCGATGGAAGCCAGAGGGGAATTGGCCAGCCGGGAATTGGTGGCTGCCCTGGAGAGAGTTGGACCGCAGCTGAAGGAAGGAGCACGGTCTGTCAGAGCTTTGAGAGAATCAGCCCGTCTCCAGGCATCAGAGCTTCCAGCTCAGCCAGCTCGGCAGGCTCAGCCAGCTGGGCAACCCTCAGTTCCTCAGGGGGACAGGCAGAGATCGCCAGACCGAAGGAAGGATTTCCGGTCGCCAGAGCAAATAGCTCTGGACCGTGCGTACAGCAAGTGCGGGAAGGACCAGAAGGTCCGGGTGATCAGATGGATAGAGGGAACCAGCACTGCGTGGAGCGACCACAGTGGGGACAGCGCGGAATCGCAGGCTTCAGCCCCCGTAAGGTTGCAGATAGTTGCACTGTCAGCTGAGGAAAAGAAGACTCTCACGCAATGGTTCTACAATGAACCACGCACCCGGAGCGGGAAGATCATTTGGCATCCGGCCTCCCCGCAGGAGTTGGCTGTGCTACAGGCCGGAGTGACAGAGAGGGAATACAGGCGTGCCCTTAAACACGGGACTCTGCTACACCAGGAAGGGCTACCAAAGAAACTCTTTGCAGGAGTGAGCTTTGGCAGAGCACGTGTTAAGGAAAGAGGAGCGACCCCCACCCGCAACACCTTCTCAGCACTCTCGGAACGCTTCACAGCACTCTCAGCGGCTCCAGCAGAGGCCCAGAGGCAACCATCCGTGCCGCAGTGGGAGGAAATACCCAGATGCGGATTGGCATATCCCCCTGGCTTCTCACCAATTCC
Source organism: Cymbomonas tetramitiformis (assembly GCA_001247695.2). Lineage (NCBI taxonomy): Eukaryota > Viridiplantae > Chlorophyta > Pyramimonadophyceae > Pyramimonadales > Pyramimonadaceae > Cymbomonas > Cymbomonas tetramitiformis. The sequence goes on along the minus strand of LGRX02035569.1, from coordinate 53,972 downwards.
TCGTTTCCCTCCCAGCAGCGACAGCAGTGGGCCCAGTGACTCCAGCGATTCTACAGTTTCCCCGGAGCGAGGCAGCCGCGGCAGCAGCAGGCGTAGAGGCAGAGGTAGCAGCAGCGGCAGCAGCAGGCGGCAACGGAGGCGGAAGAAGCAGTTAGCCAAGAAGAGGGCAGTCAAGGCAGCAAAAGGGAAGGCTGTAGATGAGGAGCCTGCCTCTCGAGTATCAGCTCTGGAGCCTGAGCTGACAGAAGGGATGGCTGTCAGAACTTTGTTCAAAGACAAGGCTCTGCGGGACCAGGCTTTTGAGTGCCTCCCAGAAGAGCGTCAGAAGGCCGTCGCTCTGGCAGCAGCTCGAGGTGAAGTGGTGAGTTGGGAAGAGGAGGGCTGGGAAGCTTTGATAGCAACCCAGAGGGAGGTTCTGAAGGGAAAGGAGGCCATCTGCGCAGTAGTCCCTTCACCTGAAGAGTCGGAGTGGGTCTGGTATGACTGGACTAAGGCTCGGCATCCCTCACTGAGTCCCGACGAGGCGTGGCGTTTAGCCATAACCACCCGATCTGAGTCCGGAGGATCACCGTCCAAGTCTGGCAATGATGAAGCATCAGGCTCAGCGTCATCGGCTAAGGCAGCCCCACCAAGCCACGAAGCCCTGGAAGAGTGGAGAGACCCACTGGTACCCATCACTGTAGAACAGGGTATCAGGGACTACGTGAGGCGCCACGATGCTGATGCTCAGACAGCCGTGGCCATAGCCAAACAGTACTCCACTCTAGCGATTAGCTATGGGCACGCTCAGAACCACAGAGCTCGGGAGTCACTGATCAGCCCGGTGATGCAGCTGGTAGGACCCAGACGGGATCAGGCTGTTCAGAGCGGCACGGATTGCAGCAGATGCGGTAGACTGTTGTTGTCACCAGCTGGAGGGGTTAAGGTCGCCTCTGGGTTAGTATGGGACGTCATGCTGGGACCCAACAGAACGTGTGAGCAAGTTCCACTCTGTCAGAATTGTACTCAGCCGCCCTGGTCTGGTGCATTGGCCCAACTGCCCAACATCCCAACTCCCAGTGTCACTTTACCACAGTCACAACCCCCTCGACAGTCCCAGCCTCCACCTCCACCAGAGGAACCTGAGGAAGAACCTCCGAACTGTCCACCGCCCCGAAGACCAGTCGAGCAGGAGCAGACAGAGAGGGATCAGCAGCGGGCAGACTATACCAAGCTGAAGGAGTTGGAAGCTGAGGACAGATTGTTGCTTCTCTCTACGGAAACTACGGGACCGCATCACCACGTACACATGCCCTACGGATAGCCCCAGCGGGGACAGACCATCTGGACATCTGTTAGCTCCCCTGAAGAAGTTCATGAGAGAACTGCAAGATCACTTCAAGGAGGCACTGGTGAAGAGGGCGTTGACGAAGAAGAAGTCCTGCGACGATGGAGATCAGGAAGGGGCCACCATCACCACGGTGCCAGAAGAACTACGACTGATCATCAGGGACCGGGTGGAGGGGTCAGCGCAAGGAGTTCTAAATCAGAAAGTGTTGGCCAACCAGATGCAGAGTCCGGACGACTTAGTGGCCACGCTTGCGCGAGCGTGTGTTACTGACGCTCACCTGAGTATCTTACCCAATATGCTGTCGCGAGCTCGTCAAGCCTCTGGCAAGAACGCTGGAAGAAACGCCGCCACCTTCCATCACTCTCTTATGGAGTCCTTCGACATGTTGGAAATGCTGCATAACCATGGGGTGACGGGACCAGTAAGTAGAGCGGCACTACCGGGTATATTCCTAAGTGGACTGACACCAGAACTGCATGCCAGAGTCCACAAGGAATTGGTTGGAAAGGTGGATTTCAACCAGAGCTCTGGGAAGGTTGGATGGGAGGCAGAGCTACTGCGCAGATATGTGGAGCAAGCTACGATGGAGGAACGCAAGGATCCTGCGCATCTGAAGACTGCCCGCGATCAATCCCCCTTCCCTGTAGCTCCTTTGGCAGAATTCTGGGAGGAAGAAGCATCTCCCAAGGAACAATGCTACGCCATGCCCACGACCACGACTCCAACGGAAGTGGAAGGCCGGCAGCTGCCAGGATCGTCAGTCTACTCTGGCTGTCGAAAATGCAAGTCCAAGGAGCATCTGGCTCGCGACTGCCCACATCAACACCAGCCCCAGCAGAAAGCAGCCTGGGTCAAATGTATCTGGGAGGAGGCCTTCGAGACCTTCAAGAACGCGGGAATAGATACTGGATCTGGCGGGATAGTGGAGCAGCAGCTGGCACTGGTAGCCCCGGAGCACATGGATTTTGCCGAGGGAGAGTCGACGGGGGCCGGTGCCTCTCCCGGACAACGCGGATAGGCCCCCAGGCCCGCGAGGTAAGTACTCCGCACCTCGCCATGGCCATCAGGAGGGAGGCCGACTCTGGAAGAGAACCAGAGAGAGGCAGGCAAAGTCAGACCTACCGGTGGATCACTCACTTCAGAGAGGATCATCGGATGAGGCACGGACCAGGACCAGCGCAGCGAGCGGTGGAGAAGATGAGGCGGGCATTACGCTGGCTGAAGAGGTCACGGCCAATCACAGTGGTAGCACCAGGGAGAACTGAGCCAAACGCTGCGCCAGCACAGGCATCCCAACCAACAGAGGTTCAGATCAGATTTCCTCTGTTCGGCAAAGGGAGTCAAGGAGCCCCTAGCTCAAAAGGGGTGTACCAGCGCGCGTTGCAGCCCCCAGGAGTCAGAAGAGTGCGCTTTAGAGAGGAAGCAGCCCCGCGCCAGCTGGTCGGGAGAGCTCTGCGCCGACAACTGGATCGCGCTAAGCAGCCAGTGCTATCACACGCCCAGCAACGGTTACGCAACGGACACCTGTCAGCAGCCTGGAAAGCAGCACAGACAGTAACGCGCAGAAGGAAAGAAGTGGAAGTGCACGGGCACAGAGTCAGAAGTGCATTGGCGCAGATTCGGGAGCGTGTTGACCAGCTGAGGAAGATCACCCGGGCGCATCAGGAAGCAGAGGCAGCTCGACCTGCGCCATGGCCTGGTGATTCAGAACCAGAAGATCAGGTCACCAGGCAGGCTCGTTGGCAAGCCAAGATAGCAGAGGCCGGCACGTACCATCTGCCGGAGGACAATTCAGATGAGGAGCTGAATCCGCCTGAGAAGGAGCCAGGACTGCACAAACTGGCCAGCATCAGACCAGAGATAGGGGTGGACGCAGGGTCTGGACGCTGGGGAGAATGGTTGGATGCAGATGTACTAGCTGCTATGGACGCGAAGGGACCCACTCTGCTGATTTTCTGGGCTTGGGTAGGCAGAGTACGAGTAAAGGTCTTGGTGGACTCTGGAGCTTCTTCTAGCTTCACTTCTGTGGAGGCCGCCAAGAAGTTTAAACTCCAGCCCAAGAAACACGAGACGCCGATGAAGGTGCAGGTGGCAGATGGCACCGTGTACGACGCCAACTCTTGCGTCCGTCCGAAGCTCACAGCCGAGACACGGAAGGGCAGTTATGCCAAACAGGTTACACTGCGTGTCATGCCATTAGCACTCGGAGTGGACATAGTGCTGGGCGGAGACTGGCTACGAGCACAGAAGAAGGTCACATTTGACTACGCCCAGTATGGTAGCGTGAAGTTCGGACATGGGTCGCAGAAAGTAGTCATCGCGGGTTGCAACCCTGGGTCGTCATCTACAGGGTCTGGGCAGGCCATGGGACTGGTAGAGGCACAGCTTATCAGTACTAAGCAAGCCAGGAAGGACCTGCGAGCTTTGAAGAATAGCGGCGAGGAGGCGTACCTGATGTATCTGGCTCCAGATGGCACATTTAAAATGGAGGCCACCGACGACCCCAACTCTCCCTTAGACACACTGAGAAGGAATCGTGGTAGAATGTGGTAAACTGGTGTTAAAATGTGGTAAACTGGTGGTAAACGGCGGTAAGCCCCTATGTGGGGTGGTAATCAGGTGGTAAACGTTAAAATATTTATGAAAAAAAAATAACTGACGGTAAATCATTGGTAATTTGCGGTAACATAGGTTGAAGCATGGTAAAAGCCTGGTAATTTCAGAACGGAGCGTGGTAAACGAGGATCTGGAATGGTAAATGGTCGTGGCCTAATGGTAAATGGATATAAAACTTCGCAATGTAGTATAAATATAGAGACGGAGCTGGTAAATCGTGGTAAACGAGGATCGGGAATGGTCTCAGATCGAGATGTGCAATTCTCTGGTCTGTGTCACCAACGCAAGGTAGAATTTGAAAGGAGTGGAGCGCCGTGCCCGTCCAGTCCCCGGGGGCGAGCTTGCTATTCATTCTGCCGCAAACTACTTTTTACGGACTCAACAGGCAAGGAGCCTACCGTCTCGAAGGCCAAAGAGTCGGCAAATTCGAGCACGCAGCGAGCAGAGGGTGCAGCTCACGTTCCTCTCAGCTCGATACTTAGTCTTCCCGTGTCCCTCGTGGCATTTTTTTGGGACCTAGGGGGATATATTAGTTTCCGAATCCCTGTAAACACGTCTGATACCTAAGTCTTCGAACAGTGGTCATAATGGGAGCTGATCTTGAAGTCAACGGTTCTGAGGAGGTAGCGCCTTCATTCCTCTTTTACCCACTTGGACGTTCATCGCCTCGAAATAAATTTACGGTAGTAGACTTTTTGGTTTCTTCGGCCATGCAATGCGGCTGTGTAAGGAACTGTTTGTAGTTAGTTTTGCGAGTTCGATTTGCACGAGAGGAACCCTAGGATCTTCCTGATGTTTCAGCGTGCTATGCAATCGGACACGTCAACTGTCATCCTCCTGGAAAATCGATATATGCGGGGGTCTTATTTCTTTGTAGGCGGGAAACGGAGTCGTTACGGATGTTGTAAACGGCGCTCCGACTTCAGAAAAGGGAGCGAGCAGAAGCAAGAAGCGACGCGAGAAAAAGAAGGCCGCTAAGGTAGTCCATGCGACGGTTTTCTAGATTCGGCGTTCAGCCCTGCTGTACGCTGTAGTTTTTTTCCACCACGGGAATGAGAGCGAAGCAAGCTTGTTGCGTAGAGGCTTTCAGAAAGTGATAAAGAGGCGCCTGTGTTTTGCTTCCCACTTGCTGTCCCTGTTTTGATCTTTCTATCTTGTTTTAAACCAACCCTTCACGTCTCAGGAATTATGTGAGAGTTTGTTAAGGCTGAAGAACGCAGTAGCGGTACTCGACTGGCTATTACTTACTCGATTCCTATTTTATACCTGACCTCTCTCCAACCTCTGTTTCGGGTAGGCAAATCCTCCTCAAAAAAACTGCCCACAGACCACGCTATCGCACAAAACTTTGAAAACCATGTGTTATGTCCGGTGTTAGGGCGTTGAATCAGAAGGCTAGCTTCCATGCGGTTACACTCCTGCACGTGTGGCTTCCTCCGAGGCTTCCTCGAGAGGGTCGTGCCGGAAACCCGTTTCTTTTATCTTTCTCGTTCAAGCGGCAACCTACATATATCAGCCCACACGGACCGAACTCGAGCCACCGATTCCGCATTGTGCGCTTCTTGCCGGCAGGCCGATGAACTCGAACTGGCCTCAGACTACCGCTCTCTCTGCGAGACCAAATTGAAGGAGTTCGATCCGGACATCGAGCTACCCTTGCGCGAGGTGCGCTCCATCTCCTTACCTCTCGAGCTCGTGCGCAATACACATTACCAGTCTGTACTCTTCTGCTTCTTTCTAACGCGGCTGTACGCCCGCGCACACAGAAAGCTGGGGCGCTGGGTCCGGATCGCCTGGACTGCGCACCCTTCAAACGCGCAACAACCCGACCTACGTCGTGTCCACCATTGCGCGTCATCGAAATGAGCTCATCGACACGCAACATAGCTACGGGAAGGTGTGTAATTCGCCAACCGGGAGCTGCCGCGCGGCGCGCATGCGGCGGTAACTAACTGCAGTGAACGGGCAGCGCAAAGTGGCCGGTTCTGCTTCGAGTAATTAACAACGGTTGCGCCCCATATTGTGCACCGAGAATCCGATTGCGGTATTCCATGCGCTCCTATGTTATCACTCCTGCCTTCCGGTATGGAGAGGTTTCCGCGGGCGGGTAGGTGTGTGCACAGAGACCCTTATGCCCCGTTCACACTGCTCCTTGGTGTTGTGTTACATGCCAGTGCTCCCGCAGACTGCCGACGCAAACCAGTCTTCAGGCCCGGCCTCTAAGATGGGAGCTGGTATGCTGGCACCGGGTTCAAAGGTTGTTTCAGAGGGGAGCCTTGGGGCTATGTGAGGCGCCGCTGCGTGGCCGGGCTCGCTGGTGAGTGATGTGCAGCTGGAGAAGATGGCACACAACGCAGAGGCGCGCACGCTGGAGGCGCAGACCCAGGCCCGCCAGATGAAGACGCAGCTGGAGGTCACAGAGAAGGAGCTCGCCACGGCGAGGTTAAAGGCGGAGACACTCCAGTGTCAGGTGCATATGCCTCCTCCCCACTTCTCATGACTTTCCCCTCCTGTTGTGATGGGGCAAGTAGTTGATCCCAAGGAAGCACTCATCGCTGAACTGTGGCACAATCCAGCTGTCCCACCCTCCCCGTGTGAGGGATCCACTGATGGTCCGGTCCTGTTTTGTGTAAGGGGCCCAATAATAGTCCCCCTCGCCGTTGCTGCTGGTCGTGAGCGGCCACTGGGTATTCCCCCTCGCCGTTGCTGCTGGTCGTGAGCGGCCACTGGGTATTCCTCCTCGCCGTTGCTGTTGGTCGTGAGCGGCCACTGGGTATTCCCCCGCTTACTGCGCTTCCATCGAAGAAGCACATCCCGGCCAGAGCCTTCATATAGCAAGTCGGCGACGCGGACTTTCTTTTCTCTAACTTACAACTGGGACCTGCAGGGTGAGGAGGTAATGGAGGAGGCCGAGGAGGAGAAGAAGCCGGCAAAGAAGGTCAGATCCACGCGGGCTGGCACTTTCTTTTCAGAGTGGGATTTCCCAACTCGCACGTTGAGGGCAAGCTACGGTGGCCCGCCTTCTGCTGCATTCCATAGGGGCAGCGGTCGCGTTGCCTGCTCGTGTGCCCCCTCGAGTTACGACTAGGGGGATGCCTTTTCACTCCCCTCGGAGCCTTTCCACTCGCTCGGAAAGTGAGGTACTGGTTAGAAAGCCAGCGGCGATTCACCCGCCTTTTTTCCTTCTGGATCGGGGCACAGGGCTCGGCGCGCCTGCTGTGAGCTCCCCCCCTCAGTTTGTGCGTTGTACGGTCTCACTCCTTGCCTCAACCTTGGCGATTAGTACCTGGTGTTGGGTCCGGCTCACTCCCTTTCTGAATCCACTTCACGTGCTTTGCTGTACGTGCCCTTGCTGGCGTGGCAGCTGTTCCAAGGTTCCAGTATATCCAGTTCCAATATATCTAGGTCATGCGCACGTACGGGAAAATACACGCTCACGGCGGGCCGTGACGAGATGCGGGGAGGGTGGGTAGGTGTCTTAGGGGGCCGCGGTGCGGTGCGGCAAAAAGGGGAGAGGCATCCATGGCGCGGTGCGTGTTGGCTGTGGCGGGCGTGGTGTCGGCTTGGGCTGGGGAGTGGACATGCGTGATCAACCAAGGATGTCTATCCCACTGTGCGCCGAATCAGGCGCGGAGTGGGTGGATACTAACCCTTGTTAGCGCTTGTGCGTGCTTCTTCTGCGGTCGCGAATCAGCGGCCAAGGGGGTTGGCGACGGCGGTGAGACACGCACGTGGGTCAGGTGGGGCGGCGGTGTCGTGAAACGGGAGGAGTGTGGCGCGGTGTTGGCTTGGGGTGGGGAGTGGACATGATTGTGTGATCAATCAAGGGTGTCTATCCCACTTCGCGCCGAATCAGGCGCGGGGTGGGTGGATACTAACCCTTGTTAGCGCTTGTGCGTGCTTCTTCTACGGTCGCGAATCGGCGGCCAAGGGGGTTGGCGACGGCGGTGAGACACACACGTGGGTCAGGTGGGGCGGCGGTGCCATGAAACGGGAGGAGCGTGGCGCGGTGTCGGCTTGGGGTGGGGAGTGGACATGATTGTGTGATCAACCAAGGGTGTCTATCCCACTTCGCGCCGAATCAGGCGCGGGGTGGGTGGATACTAACCCTTGTTAGCGCTTGTGCGTGCTTCTTTTGCGGTCGCGAATCAGCGGCCAAGGGGGTTGGCGACGGCGGTGAGACACACACGTGGGTCAGGTGGGGCGGCGGTGCCATGAAACGGGAGGAGCGTGGCGCGGTGCTGGCTTGGGGTGGGGAGTGGACATGATTGTGTGATCAATCAAGGGTGTCTATCCCACTTCGCGCCGAATCAGGCGCGGGGTGGGTGGATACTAACCCTTGTTGTTAGCGCTTGTGCGTGCTTCTTCTGCGGTCGCGAATCAGCGCCCAAGGGGGTTGGCGACGGCGGTGAGACACACACGTGGGTCAGGTGGGGCGGCGGTGCCATGAAACGGGAGGAGCGTGGCGCGGTGTTGGCTTGGGGTGGGGAGTGGACATGATTGTGTGATCAATCAAGGGTGTCTATCCCACTTCGCGCCGAATCAGGCGCGGGGTGGGTGGATACTAACCCTTGTTGTTAGCGCTTGTGCGTGCTTCTTCTGCGGTCGCGAATCAGCGCCCAAGGGGGTTGGCGACGGCGGTGAGACACACACGTGGGTCAGGTGGGGCGGCGGTGCCATGAAACGGGAGGAGCGTGGCGCGGTGTTGGCTTGGGGTGGGGAGTGGACATGATTGTGTGATCAATCAAGGGTGTCTATCCCACTTCGCGCCGAATCAGGCGCGGGGTGGGTGGATACTAACCCTTGTTGTTAGCGCTTGTGCGTGCTTCTTCTGCGGTCGCGAATCAGCGGCCAAGGGGGTTGGCGACGGCGGTGAGACACACACGTGGGTCAGGGGGGGCGGCGGTGCCGTGAAACGGGAGGAGCGTGGCGCGGTGTTGGCTTGGGCTGGGGAGTGGACATGATTGTGTGATCAATCAAGGGTGTCTATCCCACTTCGCGCCGAATCGGGCGCGGGGTGGGTGGATACTAACCCTTTGTTAGTGCTTGTGCGTGCTTCTTCTGCGGTCGCGAATCAGCGGCCAAGGGGGTTGGCGACGGCGGTGAGACACGCACGTGGGTCAGGTGGGGCGGCGGTGCCATGAAACGGGAGGAGCGTGGCGCGGTGTTGGCTTGGGGTGGGGAGTGGACATGATCGTGCGATCAATCAAGGGTGTCTATCCCACTTCGCGCCGAATCAGGCGCGGGGTGGGTGGATACTAACCCTTGTTAGCGCTTGTGCGTGCTTCTTCTACGGTCGCGAATCGGCGGCCAAGGGGGTTGGCGACGGCGGTGAGACACACACGTGGGTCAGGTGGGGCGGCGGTGCCATGAAACGGGAGGAGCGTGGCGCGGTGCTGGCTTGGGGTGGGGAGTGGACATGACCGTGTGATCAATCAAGGGTGTCTATCCCACTTCGCGCCGAATCAGGCGCGGGGTGGGTGGATACTAACCCTTGTTAGCGCTTGTGCGTGCTTCTTTTGCGGTCGCGAATCAGCGGCCAAGGGGGTTGGCGACGGCGGTGAGACGCACACGTGGGTCAGGTGGGGTGGCGGTGCCATGAAACGGGAGGCGCGTTGTGTGTTGGCTATGGCGGCCGCGGTGCTGGCATGTGCTGGGAAGTGGTTGTGTGTGATTGTTCAAGCGTGACTCAGCTAATGGTTAAGGTAGGGTGTGTCGCGGGATGGATGCCATGGGTTGCATGTGTGACAGGCGGGGAATTTGGAAGACGGCTTGGCGGAAAGCTGCAAGATCTCCGATGCAGAAAACGTATGAAATTAGCTTTTGCAAATATAGCACGCCGTATTGATAGACATAGTTGGACCCTCCTAGCTAGTATGCCGCCTGCAAGATCCTAGCATAGCATATCTGGTAACAGTTATGTAACATTCCATGCCTGCTTGCCACTTGCACTAATCTTGCACACGTGGCCTCATAGTGCATCCTGCCTGCCACGTGTCCACCCGTGGTCATACCGTGGTAAATTTACCGGTCATATGTGGTAATTTTACCATTGGGGGTCAATTTACCGGTCATATGTGGTAATTTTACCATTGGGGGTCAATTTACCGGTCATAGGGGGGTACCATGGTAAATTATATACAGCAATGGTAAACAATAATATATAATTACCGCGCTATAAGTAAATGTGGTAAAATCGTGTTAGAATTCTTCCACGTTACCAATAGGAAATTACCCACGGGATTTATATCGCCACTATTAGTATAATGGTGGTAAAACACCAATTTACCACATTTTACCACCAGTTTACCACATTTTACCACCAGTTTACCGCGTTTATTTCTCAGTGTGAGAGGCCTCTGCAGCCTTATCAGAGTCATCTTCATCATCATCATCGGAGGCAGAGGGTGACAACGCTAGGCAAAGGGGGGGGGAAGTTACCTCTGACGAGGAAGGCTGCGACAGCGACAGTACAGTAGCAAGCGTAGCCACCCTAATCTCCGACAGCAGTTCGTCTGAATCTGAACAAGATGCAACGGAGCAGGAGGACTGGGCACAGGAGCAGGTGTGTGCTCTGCGACCGGTGACGTGCCCCACATCAGCGCAACCCGCTGTGCGAGACTGGGGACCTTACCCCACAAGGGCCAGATGGGAGGCGTTCCAGATGCTTCCACGAGAGCGCAGGGAGCAGGCTGCACAGCACCACGCGGAGGAATTGGAACCTGAGTGGGAAGAGGAGGCATACTGTTTGTGGAAAACAGGGCAGGCACTGCGTCTGCAGCAGGAGCAACGGAGGAGCAGAGGGGTGAACCACAGGAGATCGCGCAGAGTTAGCGAGCCAGTACTGGCAGCACCTATAGAAGCTGAGACAGGGCAAAGCAAAGATGGGTATAGCTGTTTCAGGAAGGAGGCACCAGCTGCTGCAGCGACACCCAGTGGTGAGCGGAACAGCGGCGCGGACAGCAAAGGTGAGACCAAGGAGGCCAAGCCGGATGAGGAGGACGCAGAGGTACCACAATGGATCCTGGACGAGCTGGTGAAGCTGAAGCAGCGGTACCAGGACGTGGTGGGCATGGAGCTTCCCGAGGGCGTCGTGGACCGCGACCACAAATCGCCGCTGCGCGTGGACCCCGAGTACCGTGATGGTGCACGACACAAGAGGTGCTACAAGCTGTCCATGGAGGAGTTGCGACAACTTCGTGGACAACTGGACGAGCTCTTGGCGAAGGGATACATCCGTCCCTCGTCTTCACCTTGGGGCAGTCCAGTCCTGATGGTGCCCAAGCCCTCCAACCCCAAGGAGCTGCGACTGGTGATCGACTATCGCCAGATCAACGAGATCACTGTGAAGGACCGTTACCCTCTCCCTGACGTACAGTCTCTCATTGATGACCTGCAGGGAGCGACCATCTTCTCCACCGCGGACGCTCTGTGGGGATTCTGGCAGGTGCCCATGGAGGAGGACGCAATCGAGAAGACGGCAATGACCACGCCGTTTGGAGCTTATGAGTGGTTGGTCATGCCAATGGGGCTGTCCAATAGCCCTTCGTGCTGGCAGCGAATGATGCAGAAGTACTTGGGCCACCTACCGTTCGTCAGAGTTTTTGTGGATGACATCATGATCTTCTCTCGCAACCCCGAGGAGCACCTGGACCACCTGCGGCAGGTTTTGGAGGTATGCCGACAGAATAAGGTCAAGCTGAAGGAGTCCAAGCTACGATGTTTTAAACGCTCAGTACGTTTCCTGGGACATGTCATTGACCGCACAGGCTGCCGACCTCAGCAAGACAAGATAGCTTCCATACGGGACTGGCCGCGACTGGAGACGGTGAAGCACGTGCGACAGTTCTTGGGTTTAGCTGGGTTCTATCGACGGTACATACAGGGTTTCGCTGACTTAGCGCACCCTTTGACCAAGTTAACTAAGAACCTAGTGCCATGGGAATGGGGACCGGAGCAGGAACACGCCTTTGAACGCCTCAAGACCGCTCTCACCACTGCACCGACCTTGATCTTGCCCGATCAGGAAGCAGTGCATCGCGGCACCAGCCCCTTTGTTGTGCAGACTGATGCGAGTGCAGTGGCATTAGTTGGCGTGCTGATGCAGGATCTAGGCAAGGGCCTGCAACCCATAGCCTTCGAGAGTAAGCAATTCTCGTCTGCCGAGCAGAACTACCACGCAGGTGAGCGTGAGCTAGCCGCCATCCACCACTGCACCACGCAGACTTGGAGACATTACCTGATATTCACGGAGTTCAGGTTAATGGGGGATCATGCTCCTCTAAAGTGGTTATTCGCACCTGGACGGGAGCTCAGCCGACGCCAGGCCAGGTGGTACGAAGACCTGGTGGAGGTAGGAGTGCACGCCATGGAGCACGTGCCTAAACGCACACTGGTGGTACCGGACGCTGCTTCACGGCGACCGGACTACGTGCAGGCGACGGCGCGCGAGGGGCTGAAGGAAGCTGGCTATGTGGATCCGAGCACTGACCAGCCGGTGTCTGCAGAGGAGGGTAGAAGAGCTGCGGGAGCCAAGGGGAAATCAGAAGAAGACGTGGTGGCTGGCCTGAAGAAGGTTGCAGAAGAGGAAGACCCCACTTCACCCCTGGACTTAGAGCTCAGCTCGTCGGACGAGGAGGAAGGTGAGTACCCACCGGTCAGTGAGCCCAAAGTAACCGGTAAGCTAACTCAGCTGAACGGTCTCTGGTGGGCAGAAACACCGGACTTATGGTTGGACGCTATGGTCACAGTGGAGAGGATGGCCGCGCTACCAGCAATGGCAGGAGTCCAGACACGAGCCCAGAGTGAGCAGCGACCAGCAGAGAAGCAGCAGCCAGCAGCGGTACAGCAGCAGCCCACACCAAGGATGCAACCTGGGGAACCCCTGGTAGACAATCAGGACTGGAAGCTGATTCCGTCCGAGTTTAGTCGATTGCAAGCCAAGTACGCGAAAGTGTTGGGTGGACGGTTCCAGGTGGACGCATGCTGCGACCTCATGGGGCAGAACCGGCAGGTGGACACGTTCTGGACAGATTGCCTGAAGGAACAGTGGAGGGGTCGCGTGGTGTGGTGTAACCCACCCTTCTCGGATTCCAAGGTGAGCATTGCAGACATCCTAAGGCACTATGCTTCAGAGGCCCGACACGCTCCCCAGAGCACAGCCGCGCTGTTCCTGTTGCCTGACTTCCCGCAGGCTGACTGGCGGCCCCTGCTGCGAGAGTATGGAATGGAAATTGCAGAGATCATACCCCGAGTGAACGAGCAAGGGGAGCCCAACCGGATGTTCGTCTCTCCTGGCGAAGAAAGGGGACACCGTACAGCCTTGCAGGAGTTGCCCATTCCATGGCCCGTCTTGGTAGTGTTGGCTAAGCCGCAGCGAAAGCACTTTGAAGAGATCACAGCTCCAAGGGAGAGACCCTCAGCATCCCAGCAGTGACTCTCAAGGGCGCAGCAGCCAAGATCAGGGACCAGGCAGGTGTGGTGGAACCAGGCATGTTTCTGCGTGCCTTACGAGCAGAACACAGGCGCAGTGAGTACCTTTCAGCCCTGAAGCAGGAACTACTGGCCACTCAACATCACCGCACCGAGCATTTTCGACTGGTGAGTAACATCATCTGGAGAGTGGCGGAAGGGCGCTATCAGGTGGTCTTAGCTCCCGACTCCCCTCTGAGAGAGCTGGTCTTGAGGGAGGCTCATGAAGCACCTGCAGCGGGTCACACAGGGAGGGACAAGACCCTGGACAGAGTCAGGCGACGATTCTGGTGGCCGCGTATGGACCTGGATGTAGCTGAATGGGTGAAGACGTGTGTAACCTGCCAGCAAACCCAGCCGCGCCAAGGATACCCAGCAGGCCTGTTACAGCCTCACTCTGTGCCTAGTCGATTGTGGGAAGTGGTGAGTATAGACTTTGTTACTGGGCTCCCCACGACAGAGAGAGGTGTGAATGCCTTCGCCACCTTTACTTGTAAACTGAGTAAGATGGTGCGCGTGGTTCCAATGGCGTATAACGATAGCTCAGCGGAGGTGGTGACCAGAATGTTCATGGATGCAGTGTGGCGACTGCACGGAGCCCCGATGAAGATTGTGTGCGACCGGGACCCGCGCTTTCGAGATGCTCTGACTCAGGAGTTCATGCGACTGATGGGCGTGAAGGTAGCCAGCACCACCCCTTATCACCCGCAGAGTGATGGCCAGGCTGAGCGCAGTAACCACACTGTGGAGCGCATGCTGCGTTGTTACGTGGCAGAGAACCAGGAGGATTGGGACCTGTGGGTGGCTCCAGTGGAGTACGCCATCAACGACTCCAAGTCGGCAGTGACAGGGTTCTCACCGTTCGAACTGGTGTATGGACATGCGCCAGCGACTCAGTTGGACCTCTTCATGGACGCAGCTCTGGAGGGAGGCGCAAAGAGGAGGAAGGGAGGTCGCACAGCAGCGGACAAGCAGGGTACCGCTCACCAGCTGGCCAAGCAGTTCGCGCAGCAGCTGCAGGCGGCACGAGAAGGTTTGCAACTGGCTCAGCAGCGTATGATAGAGCAGTTCGATGCACGGCACCGTCTCCAACAGTACAAGGTGAATGATCAGGTGTGGGTGGATGGACAGCACTTGACGTTGCCCGGTGACAGGGGCTTGAAACCCAAGCTGCGCAAGTTGCGGCACGGACCTCTGCGAGTAGTAGAGTGTCTATACAGTGATCGACAGCAAGAACTGCCAGTACAGGACCGAGGAGCCCCGTCAGCCTACAGACTGGAGCTGCCCGTGCACTGGAAGGTACATGACACTTTCACTGCAGACAGGCTCAGCCCAGTACAGTCAGGCGCAGATCACTTTGTTAGCAGACGGGAGGAGATGGCACCACCGCCAGTAATGGTAGAAGGGCAGAAGGAGCGCGAGGTGGAGCGCATCATTCGCACGCGCTTCAGAAAGCTAGGCGGGAAAACTGGCGGGTCAGTACAGGAGTGGTTGACTAAGTGGAAGGGATTACCACACAGTCACAGCCAGTGGCGGACTCGAGAAGACCTGGAGGGCAAGGGAGGCAGGCTGGAACCTCTGAGAGCCTTGAGGCTGATGAGGAGAAGCAGAGGAGGGCTCCAGAAAAGAGGCGTAGGGAGACGCACGGCCAGCAGCAGGAGCAGAGGGCTCAGCTCATGGCAATGAGAGCCCCCACTCCGAAGGTTTACAGTAAGGGTGCCAGTCAGGTTACCAGCCACATCTCACAACAGTGCAACACCCTGTGAGAATCCTCGTCCTCTTCTGTGGGACTGGATCTGTAGAGCAACAGTTCCAACGACAGTTCGACGGCTGCGAAGTGGTGACAGTGGATATTCTTCCCAAGTGGCAAGCAACATGCACTGAGGACATTCTCCACTGGAACTACAAGCTGTACCCCCGACACCACTTCGACGTGATCTGGGCGAGCCCACCATGTAAGGAGTACAGCAAGGCCAAGACTATAGGAGTACCAGATCTGGAACTGGCTGATCGACGAGTGAAACGTACCCGGCAGATCATCGAGTACTACGATCCAGCATACTACTTCATTGAGAACCCAGCTGGGGATGCTCTGCGAGGGCTGCACACGCGATCTGTGATGAAGGGGTTACCCGATCCTCACCCCGTCTCCTACTGTAGGTATGGGACACCTTACATGAAACCTACACATATCTGGACGAACGCCGTGCTACCCGTACCCCTGCTGCAGTGTACTCAAGCAACGCCATGTCCCGCGAGAGCTGTGCTGGGAAAGCACGAGAACACATCGCAAGAAGGAGTTTCAGCGTCCAGAACACGAGGCATGGGGTCAGCGCAAGCAGTATACGCGATTCCCCGCACCTTATTGCACCATCTGTTCTGTGGACTGAAGTTGGGCAAGCGCATGAGCGAGGAAAGTGCAGCAGCTATCATGGACCTCATCGCCACCCTGACAGCGCAGACGGATGAGATCTCGATGCAGGAACAAGATACTGGGGTCTAAAACCCTCAGGGCGCAAAGCAGCGCAAGACCCGCAAAGCGAGAGGAGTACCAGGGCGACAGAACCGTTTAAGCGTTGGCAGCGTAATTCGGGGACGGAACCTCGGGAAACCTCCAGCGCGGAAGGGGACTCAGACCCAAGGACTGAGGGGCACGGGACCCAAGAACCCGAGGCTTAGAAGCCAGGGGGACTCAGACCCGAGGACTGAGGGGCACGGGACCCGAGAACCCGAGGCTTAGAAGCCAGCATCACTGTGCATGTTTGTTGATCCCCAGACAATGTAAATACAGGCGAACTCTAACGCTAGCGAGGACGTAAGCGCGCGCCTAAAAGGGGGGGAGAGTTGTGCTAGGGTAAGTCACGAGACAGTATGATGGCGCGTCAGAGCTACGAGTGACGGGTACGATGACAGTCATCAGTGACAGGCATTTATGTGACCAGATGACAAGGGGGTCTGACAGAAATGACTGACAGAAATACCTGACCCGAAAGTGAGTTTTGGTGGGAAAACCAGCAGTCAGAGAAATTGGAGGGAAAGCTGGTATGGCCTCCAATATTGCCAAGTCAGCACAGTTATAATTATTCAGAGTGATATGGAGTGGCTCGGAATATAGTGATGATATAACTGGGCTAGTCGGCAGATTCTATGATGTGACAGATCGAGTTCTCATGAAGTATGATGGGACCTGACAGGAGTCGACATCGAGTTATGTTCGAAAGTTCGAGATCGGAAACCATGGCATAAAGCAGCCGAGCAGGCTGAATGAAACAGTTTTGAATTTGTTACTGTGAACAGCCACACCTGGCTGTTGTAACTCCGACATTTAAGAAAGATCCGATTCACATATATGTATCATGCTTACAGCAATATATATCTCTCTGTAGGATTGAACTAGGTTCCCTGCATTGTGTAAGTAGTCTTAGAAGCTCTTAGAGAGCACCCCCGAACATGTGACCTGTTGCTCCATGGTAGGCGCCCCGCTGTCATTCATCTGTCCGTCATCGCGTTTCTTGTCCTCCTCAGCCGGCCCGGTTGTTTGTCCTGTTATCGGCCACGTCTCTCGAGTCTCCCCCTGTGCCCGTGCCGTATTCCTAATCCCGAGCTTGAAGTGCCCTGGTTTGCCATCAACATCCCAGTATTTCCAGCTTCCCGCCACTCGTACCGCCTGTTCCCCTTGGCTGAATTTTTCCCATTCTGGTGGCGTGCTGTGTGTCGCCAGTCCACTGTAGTGCACTTTTTGCAGGTCATAAGCTTCTCGCAGTTGGGTTCAAACATCTACAGCTGTTAGTAGTTCGTTCTGTTTTTCCATTCCTCCAGCTGGTAGCCATACATGCGCCTGCATGTCTCGGTGTGTTATTGTGAGCATCACCATTACCCATTTTTCTCCATCTCTAATTGCTATTTGGGTTCGGCCGTCTGTTGACAGCTTTTCCATTGTTTCGCCTATAAGGGCGTCAGTTCCTTGTTGTAGCGCTTGGAGTGCTTCCTCGACATCCATTATTGTCTGTATGCCCACCCCTTGTTGTCGCATCATGTTCTCCACCTGCTCCCTTGTGTGGTCCCGTGCCATTTCCCTCATGAAGGCATCCGCCGCACACTTTCCTCGAACTTGATCCTTTTGTGTTCCAGTCTCTTTTATTCGAACATCCCTTGTCAGCTCGACTTCCTTGGTGTCTGGCTCCGGGTGTGGCATATTTTCCCTTATAATGGCCGCCCTTATCATTGGTCTGAATTTGTCCCTGCATCTGTTTGCTATTTCCGTAGTGTGCAGCATAGTGCATCGACTGGTCTGGAGTGTGTTTGTGTACACATACTGTACCCATGCTCCGTTTCGTTCCTGTAACCATTGTTGCCACAACTCTGCAATGTATATCACCCAGACTCCGCAGTTGCATGCGTCATATTGGTGTTTGTCATACATCGGCGTGGACCGGGCTTCTTGGCACCCCATTGCCCCCTTGTTGCTTTTCACCCACCCGCTTATTGTTGTCTGTAGCTCCTCCGTCATTCCCATTTGCCTGGGGGCGGTTTTCTTTCGCATTTGCTTTTCTACGCCCATAGAATCGTATACATAGGCCTGCAGTGTGCGGTTATTCCCCGTGCCGCAGACTCCTATCATTAGTAGCAACCAGTGTCCGTTTCCTATTACGGGTATTTGAGTGCCGCCCCTTTTGGTAACTTTTTCTTTTTATCATTTCTAGAAATTTCCCGTCATTTCCCCTAAGTAGCCTCAGTATTTCCTGTATGGTTGTTGACCCCGGGGGGTTTTCTTCCAGTCCCTCGAGTGCAAGGTCCACTTGGTACATATTCAGCTTCCCATCCTTTGTAAATATCCCCTGCGTGACTGAGTTCCTAGGGTACTGCCCTTCCGTTCCCTTGGCCGGGTGAGTTCCTCCCCCAACGTGGGAGGGCTGTTGTTTTGCTTCGGCATCCTTTCCCATGCCCTTCACTTTTACTATTTCCTTCTGGTTGGGTCCTGTGTCTGAGGCTTCCTCTTGCGCTACCGCCGTTTCTTCCCTCGTCGTTTTCACCACTTCACCGAAGTTCTTTGGTGTTGCTGTGTGTTGTGGGCTTTTCGTTATTTGTTGTGCCTTCTGCGTTTGTTTAACCAGCATGCTTAGAGCATCTATTGTTATGTGTATAGCCATCAGTTGAGCCCCTTCCGTCTTTGCCATGTCCCGGCTTTCGCCTGTCATGCCGCGCTTCTCGCCGTGTCGTCGCATCCATCTATCTTGGTTTCTATCTTCTGTTGCCTGCCTTACCGCCTGCTTGCTTCTGACTAGTTGTGGCCTGTCATGTTTGGTACATTGTATCCATCTGCGTGCTTTACCTATTACGTGTTCCCTCCAGTATCTCCTTCCTCGCTTGTGTGCGTATGCGTGTTCCCGTCGGTTTGCCCTCAGGTAATACGTGAAGCTTCTCCTGAATCTCACCCTTTGTTCCTCCTCTTCTTCTGTGGCGAACCACCTAAGACCCCCTGTGGGCCTTTGCGGTATTGCTTCCTGGTTTGGGTCGTTCTCCCTACTTGACATCCCTTTACCTTTGTTTGTTTCGGTTCCCTGTCGGGTTGCTTCCATTGCCGCCATGCTCTTTTCCTGTATACCGTGCTTAGTATGTTTCCGTTCCAGCCAGTGTTCCGTTCCGCGCTCTTGTCTCCTTCCCCCTGCTAATCTCCTCGCTCTCTTTTATGCGCGCATTTTGCGTTGGCCTTTGACCTAGTCTTTCTTGTCCACCCATTTTACCTCTTGTCAGGACCATAATCATTGCGCAAATTGCAAGCATCACTTTGTTTATTACAGCTGCTTCATGGTTATGGTCCGTCCTTCGCCATCCCTCTCCCGGTGGGCTGTTTATGTTTCGCTTGTTTCGCCAATTCTTGCGTACCCCACACTGTGTGTCGTTTCCCCTGTTGCATGCCACATGTGTGTGTAGTCCCTCCTTATCGTCCTCTCTGCATGCTTGGGTTTCGTCCCTCCTCAAGTATTGTTGTGTATGTCTGTTGAGCTTTTCTCTAAAATATTTCATCCTGAGTTTCCTTTTCATCGAGGTTTGATTTTTTACGAATTGCTTTCTGCACAATATGCTCGAGGTCCAAGGTTGTCCATTTGTTCCTATTGTTGTTATCCCCTCTGGTTGCAGCATATGCGAGCATTGTGCAGAGTATGTTTGTCTGGTTTTATTTTCGCGTGCCCCTGTTTCTCTATTTCCTTGCAGGTATGCACCCTCGGGTTTAGGGTTTCCCCTTATGGTCCCTAGTATATTTGTACAATTGGCCTTGTTTTTCCCTTTTTCCCTCCGTCCGCTTCGTGGGTCTTTTATTTCACCGGTTTCCTTTTCGTTGCTCCTATTGCCCCGCCCTTCCCTCTTCATGTGGCCTTCTTTGTTACGCGTTATACACTTGCGTGGCCTTCTTATGCTTTCCTTACTGCGTTTTTGGGCCTCTCCCCTTTTCCTATGTTGCTGTGCACCCCCCTGGGGTGCCCTCTTAAAATATTTCGTCACGGGGTTCGTTTTTGCAAATTTTCGATTTTTTACGAATTGGTTCCAGCACAATTCGCTTAATGTCCAATGTCGTCCGTTCGTACTTATTTTCATTTCCCTTCCGTAGTTCACTATTCTCAAGCAATGTGCGAAATGTTTTTGTCAGATTTCGCCTTTATGTGCTGTCATTCCCCTTTTATTCTGTAGGTATGCCTCCCCAGGGCTAGGGTTTCTTCTTATTTTCCACTGTACCGCTGCACAGTTTGTTTTAGCTAGCTCCTCTCTTTTTAGTGCGCTTTGCGGGCCATTCTTATGGCCATTATTCCTTGTGCACCTCCGTTCTTCACGACATTGTTATATCCCAGTATGATCGTGATACATTTGCACAGACTATATTGTCTAAGCTGGCATCATCGACTTCATCACAGTCAGTCAGCAATTTCGAGCTCATTCAGGGGTTGATCTATCGCAAGACCATATATGGCAGACAGCTATACATTCCACCTACTGCCAAGGTTCCTACAGATGACGGTGAGATCACACAGCTTCGCCACATTCTCCTTCATGAGTGCCACTCAGCCACTATTTCTGGTCATGTAGGCAAAAATCGCATGCTTCATCTATTGCGTAGCCGATATTATTGGCCAGGAATGACGACGGCAGCTATCCAGTACATTCGGGAGTGCCCCGTGTGTCAACGCCAGAAAACGAGGAGACACAAACCCTATGGTCAGTCACATATACGATATTGTGTGCCTAAGACAAAATGGCTTGATGTATCTCTTGACTGGATTACTGACCTGCCTATCACCACTAATGGGCACGACAATATATTTGTGGTAATGTGCCAATTCTCTCATCGCTGTCATCTCATTCCCTTCAGCATGACCTGGACTGCTCAGCATACTGCTTCGATATATATGCAGCATATCTTCAAGCTCCATGGTCTTCCGAGGAACATCATCTCAGATCGAGACCCCAGATTCACCTCTACATTCTGGCAAACACTGTGGAAATCTACTGGTACGAGATTGTCTATGACGTCTTCACACCATCCACAGTCGAATGCAAGCAATGAGAGGAGCCATGCCTTCATTGAGGACATCCTCAGGTATTTTTCAATTTGTTGATGCATGATTCACCATCCTCTGGTTTATAAACTGATTAGATAGTATTTTTTCTCCACAGGTGTTGTTGCGATGATACTTCAGACAATTCGTGGGAGGACAAGTTGCCTCTGGTGGAGTTTGCAATTAACAACACAGTTTCTGCAACTACTGGTTATTCACCATTTTATCTCGACTCGATGGCGCAGCCACTTTCGCCTCATGACCCGGCAATCACTATTCCGCCAGAAGCTCCTGTTCCAGTACAGAATGCTATTCGAGATCATTTTGACCAGTACTCGGCTGTACATGCCAACGCGGTAGACAACATTTCCCGAGCAGCAGAAATTAGCCAAGCCAGATTCAATAAGACTCGCATGCCCCGGCAATATGTAGTAGGGCAGAAAGTTCTTTTACGGACCGAGTTTATCCAATGGACTGGTTTGGCAGAGGCAGGCAGACACTTTAAGCAGCCATATATTGGGCCGTTTACCATATCCAAAGTGCTAAGCCATGGACGTGCATACGAGTTAGATTTCGGAAATCTCGATATCCGTATCCATCCGGTACAGCCTGTATCCAGAATAGAGCTGTATAACGATTCGATCCAAGCACCTTTGCCTCTGCCACAGATGATCACCGAAGAAGGGCAACCACTGTTTGAGATATCACACATACTCCCAGATAAGATCACTAGAGGTGTCAAGTACTATTTAGTGCGATATGCAGGCTACGGCCCTGAACATGACACCTGGGTCAAAGCCACAGAGCTGACCAATGCAGCAGACATGATAGCTGCCTATGAAGGCTAAACATTATATTAAGCCTGATGCCCTTACTTCTTGTAATATATACTAATACATGTCGATCATCTATATACCTTGCTCTTAATGTTCTATCATTATGTTGCATAGAAGCGGGAAATTGATCCTTCCTTGCTAAAGGTGTAGTGAGCCTTGTACAAAATCATACCCTTGCACAGATACGCACACATGCGAGATATCATATCTGTGGATAAATAAAAACTGCTAAATGCTACCTTTGCCATACCGTGGTTTGTCATTCGGATCTTGTGGCCAGTCATCCGAAGCTACCGGAGACATCGACTGAGGTGGACGGAGTTGTGATCCCGAGTTATGCTTGACACACATAACTAAAACGAATTTCACATTAGTACGTGGCGAATCCACTCTGAATCGACAGATGTTCGTCAAAGCGCGCGTACTGGACCAAAAGTGAGGAGTTGAGCAGACCGGTTGAGGATTATAAGTCCAATTCCGTTAAGCAGGGCCACTCCGTTTGCATTAAAACAAGCCCCCGGTGAAATAACTCCGGAAACATCGGGCTCCCCGTTGCCGCCTATGATCCTCCAAAGTAGCTTCAGGAGGGGAGGAAGGGTTGGGTGCACTATATAAGGCCGAGTATCGTTCGTTAAATCGTCGATCATCGTTCGCAAAGGCGTCGACGGCAAGCGCTAAAATATCCGTAACGTAAACCTCGGATACCTTGAATCGTCACTCTGAAATACGATACGCAATTCATGGAACCTTGAAACGTCACTCTGCGATACGATACGCAATTCATGGGGGCTACATCCTAAGAACTGTAAGGCTAAATGCCTAAGGTGAGGGTTTAAAGTGGACTCAGTTCCCCCCAATATCCTAAAACACCATGAGGGACGCCTCACATCGGTGTAAGAAGACTGGTACCAGCAGCAGCAGCAGCAACAACAAAGACATCAAAGACAAAAAAAAAGGTATGCCCGTTGTGAGGTCACAACTCTCTTAAGAGGGGAGATCTGTCAGGGTTATGACCGATGACACATGTTTCAAACATGTCATACATGTCATACGTATCATACCTGTCAGACATGTCATACCATGTCATGTCATGTCATGTCATGTCATGTCGAGTCATGTCATATATTATAATGACAGACAGTCGTCAGTACGGTCGACCATGACATGTACAATCATATCATCTGTCATTTACTCAAGGTGAGACTTGAGTGACACCTGTCATCGAGAGGCCAGGTTGTGGACTCGAGATGGCAAAGCAAGATGAAGTCTTGAAGAACCGAATGTGTTCCGAGAAAACTCATCTTCGCTTCAAGCATGTTCTGAACAAGCATGCGAGTATCATATGGCTTATTCGTTCAGCCGATACTGATTGTTCAACCAATGCCTTGGGTTCACAACCCGATTGCGGTGGCATCTATGAGATGCGGGGCATTGCGTATAATGAGGTAGCGTTGAGCTACAGCAGTCACTTCGGACGAAGCACTGCATTCATATCCGCACGTATTCTGCGTGAGCTATTAACGTTCCATAATAGCCTCGCTTGTATCATATCTATTCGCTTGCTAGCGAAGCCCTATCACTTACTATTTTTGGGGGTGAGGCGTGTGTGGGGGTGGGCTTCGCCCCCTGTCCGATATGTTAATAGAGAGGTTCCGCAAAGTGGACATAGAGTTAAGCGCGGAGAGTTAAGGGCATATCGTGTCATAGATTCCGTCGAACGCGATGGTCATGCGTCATAACTCGTTCATACTTCTTAACTCTTAACTCTCCGCGATTTCTTAACTCTCTGTCCCCACTGTTAAGCTTCTCTTAACTCTCCGCCCGATGAACGACGAAGAGCTAAGGTAGACGTCCTAATCGGAAACTGGCTGGATGTAATCGATCTGGAATATTCTAGAATTCTGTTTGATCCTGCGTTCCCGCGTGGCCGACGAACTGTTTCTCCAGAAAACAAGGAAGCGTCAATTAAAAATTGACGTTCAACGAGCACCGAAATCGAGAATTACAAATTCGTCGTTCGTCGTTTGTCGTTTGTCGTTCATCGTTCATGACTGCGGAAGCGATTTTGCCAAATCGTGAAATGAGCAGAGAGTTAAGCGCGGAGAGCTACGCGCGATGACTGTCATCATCGATAACTCTCCGCGCTTAACTCTCCACAGCCTTGCGGAACCTCTCTAATACCGGTCAATCTACGATTGAGGTGTTTGGGTCTGTTCATTTGTTATTCCCAATAATGCATGACACTCGCTTTGCATAATCGATAACTAGCTACTACCCGTAGGGCCCGCATTCGGTATGAGGGTGTTCGCGTCACGGTTTGGAATAATTAAATATAGATCCCCCCCCCCTTTCCATACACTGAACACTCTCTCTCTTTCGCGTTTTGGATTTATACCGGAGTAGACACTTGACACTATCGACTATTCTATGTTTAAAATAATTAAAAATTGTCGCACCGAAGGTGCATCTATTCCTCTCGTAATATTCTATCTTGAATCTAACAATCTTTACCGTGACACACGTCTATTGTATAATTGTATCCAGTCGGCTTTTTAAGTATAAATATAGATGGCACCGCCAGCGGTGTCACTTCATGTATTCCCTCCACCTATTCACATTCAGAATTCAAGCATCGTGGCGAATCGCTACTGAGACGTGTCAGGTGTCACTACCCGTAGGAACCTTTGGGGGGAAAACCCCGGCGTGCCACATACTAAAGCTTTGCAAATTGCAATGGGCCATGGCCGTGACATGAACATCGCGATGTCAATGTCGATGACGGCCCAGAACCGCCGAACATGACAGAATCAACAATCATGATTTGCAATTCAGCGATTCGGAGCGGTCAGACGCGAACTCACATTTCCTCGTGCGGTTGAGACGTTGAGACCGTCGAGTGTTGAGACATGATATCGCAACATTCATTTTGGTTTTCCGTCGCTGAGCGGAAAGGGCAGGCAGCCCTTATTTGACTTGATGGATATGAACTATCTGCGTGATATTGAGAACGCATATGGTTCGTATCTTATTCCCGGGACTGTTAGTAACCCACGGGTACCAACATTCTTCGGATCAAGTAAGCAATTCTCTTGAACCATGGGGGATATAATGAGCGCTTGGGAGTGTGAGTTCGCGCGGGTATGCACGTTTTCAAGTTTGTCTTGACACTATGTTTTGTGTTCCTCATGCTCTTGTGATTGCGACAACATTTATGCTTCGTCACATCTCAGAAAACGACCACTAACATATTCATTAGGATACAGTTGGCATGTTGGGACTCGAAACCAATCCGGGATGTATTCAGCTTACATCCCGGACACCATGCATGCCATATTACATGACTATTGAAAACCGCATAAAAAAGTCGCGTGAAATATTTCAAGTTGACTATGCGTGCCAAATATAAAAAACTGTGATGAGAAAAACGAAGGGAGCTCAAGGAGCTCAAGGGCTCGAAGGATATCATGGCGGTAGAGGATGGTTGGTCGCAGAGGTGAACTGCCACGCGCCACCTACCACAACGAAAGCGAAACCTGACGAAAGGGTTAGCACGCAATTCAAATACAATAACAAACTTTCACACCCAGGTCAGTGGGGAAAACAGGCACAAAGTGTAAGTAGGCACAAACCAACAAAGAGTGGGGCTTTATGGGCGGGCGCACTGCGGTGAACTGTTTCGGCATACACCATATTTGCAAAATCGAGTCAGTCGCGGAAATTGCCGCAGAAAATGTGCAATATTGAGAACTTCCAAAAGAACATTCATTGCTCACAAATACGGTCGGGACCACTTGTGAAGCAACCGTACAAACAACAACGGAGAAACGGGAAAAACAGAGAGCTAGGAACCAACGTACCGTAAATTGGAGCTTTGAATCTCACGGGCAACCTGCACAATCTCCGACACGCCCACAAACCGCGCTTTCAGTTTACACATAAACAATGAAAAATAGTGAAAAGTGAAAAATAGTGAAAAGTATAAAGCTGGAGTAGCAGGCAGTTCAGGTCTGCGTGCAGTGCAGTAGTGCAGGGTGGGCGCTCCTGGTGAATAATGAATGTGGCGTTGGCAGGCGCGGAACGTATTTGCAACGGGTGTTATGTGAAAGCTGATAATATAATGTATAAGCTTGCACTGTGAAATGTCAAGGCAGTGAGGCAGGTTTCTCGGTTCGGCTAAAGTCGCATTAAACTGGGAGATACACAGTTTTAAGCTAGCGGACGGACCGTGACACTGACACGCGAGCGGAGATAGACAGCAGGCACTGCAAGTGACATCCGAGCAGGCGAGGGGTGACACAGGGCACCACTGACCTCCCCCCTTATGGGGGGTGAGAGTCAGTGTTCCCATGACACCACCTCACCCCGAAGGTGGGAGGTGCACTGCAGGGCCAGCCGGTACTCCCGGGCAGGCGGCTAGAAGAAATGTAATGTCCCTAGCCACTAGGCAACTCGTGATCTGCCAATTCAGGGGTCTCAATCTAGGGTTTGGAGCTGAGTGCCAATCACGACCCCAGCTCCTGGAATGTGCGGCACCCAAACAGGTGAAGATCGAAGTGCCGGCCAGTCGGTGTCCTCGTCCTGGAAGGCCAGGGCGGCACCAACGGGCTCATCCGGAAGCGGTGGAGCAAGGTCCTCAGCCGCAGGCACCACCAGAGCATCGCCGTCGTCATCGCCAATCTCGTCACCACCACAAGGTGCAGGCGGCAAGAGCCGCACGGACCGGAATGCTGCGTCAACAGCTGCGTCAACAGCGGGCACAGCAGGTGGGGCAGGGGTGGTGTCAGCAGACGGCGGGTCGAGAGACGGGCGAGGCTGAGCCGGCCTGGACGTGACGAGGTGCTTGTTGTTGGCGAAGGCCTCGATGCACACGTAGGGGCAAGCACCACGAGTGTCGGGATGAGCATCTGTGACACCCCACACGCGGAAACAGACAGCACACGGATAACCAGTACCAGACCACTTAAGGTATAAGGCAGTGGGGGTCTCGGCCACCCACTTCCCATCAAGCGGCGTGTCGGACTGCTTCTTCGCGCGGAGTGCCATGGCCGTAGGGCGGCCGGGCGGGTCAGGGGTCTGGGGCTTCTGGGTGGCGGTCTTAGGGCGGTACCCAGAACCCTCGGAGCGAGTGTCGGGGGTCGGCGGGGACGAAAGTGTGGCCAGGGGGCTTTCGTCCCTAAATGCGAGACGGATGCGGAGCACGAGGCGGTCAAAAGTGAAGAGATGACCTGACCGTAACTCGCGGAGCACCACCAGGTACAGTGGGGCGACGTACGGACTCTTCTTGGCGGACTCGGACAGGATGTGCCAGAGGTCAGCAACGCGGTCGGAGTCGGAGTACGCAGGCTTGAGCTTGTGGTGACGCTCACAAAGGCGTCGAATCGTAGCCAGCTGTGGAGCCGGGTCTACGGTCTCAGAGAGGACGATGGCCCTCATCTGGGTCCAGTAGCGCATACCATCGGCGTCGGGCACGCCCTCGACCTCGTAGCGAAGTCGCTGGAGTGCATAGCGGCCGTCAGCGGGATGGGTGCGCGCACACTCGTGGTAGACAGACAACGCGTTACCACGAAGGGGGTGAGGCAGGAGGCAGAACAGGATCTCGTTCACAGTAGAGTGGTAGAACTCGTAGTCGTGCTCCAGGTCAAGCAGCTTGGCCGACTCCGCGTACGAGATCGGGAACATGACGTGAGCCAGTCCAGAGGTGAAGGCAGCGAAGTCAGCGTCGGCAGTGTCGTTGTCAAGGGTGTAGCCAGCGGGAAGTTTGAAACCAGTGGACTTGAGGAAGCTCACGAGGTCACTTCCATACGTAAAAGCGTAAGAAAGTTGTTCTCGAGATTCCTCCTCGCGGCCCTCCTCCACAGGCGTAGTCACCAAGATGTCGGGGTCATTGAAGAAATCAAAAGCTGATGGAGCTTCAATCGTTGATGTCGGTTTCGCACGCAAGGACGAAGTCCCCACGATGCGGCGGGGTCGGGCACTCGAAGATGGCGTAGAGTGCGAAGCCGTCGGTGAAGGGGATGGTGAAGCACCAGTGCGTGCACGTGCAGCACGAAGCGCGGAACCAACTGTCTCACGTCGGGCGGAAGCCATGTCGGGTAAAACGTAATGTCGGTCCAGTTGATCGGAAACGCACAAAAAAAGTGCGCTGTAGTGTCGGTAAATGTCGGTAATAAAAATGTCGGTATAGGGTGACCTATGCGAAAGCAAGGAGGTCGAATGTCGGTTTGAAGTGTCGGTATAGGGTTGAAGTGTCGGTAGAAATGTCGGTAAAAATGTCGGTTTGAAGTGTCGGATAGAGTCGCAGGGCGCGAAGCGGACGGAATACAAGAAAAACACCACTGAACGTAGGTGGGTCCAGACCTTATGTGAAAGCTGATAATATAATGTATAAGCTTGCACTGTGAAATGTCAAGGCAGTGAGGCAGGTTTCTCGGTTCGGCTAAAGTCGCATTAAACTGGGAGATACACAGTTTTAAGCTAGCGGACGGACCGTGACACTGACACGCGAGCGGAGATAGACAGCAGGCACTGCAAGTGACATCCGAGCAGGCGAGGGGTGACACAGGGCACCACTGACCTCCCCCCTTATGGGGGGTGAGAGTCAGTGTTCCCATGAGGGTGCTCGGTCAAACACTCATACCGTCATACGCGGGTCCGCGGCATTCTCGATTCAGGATTAGGTTCCATGAACCTGCTTCATGGATAGTAGGAAAAATTAACGATGAGAGTCCAGGAAATATCCGGATCTGACGCCCGTAACCATCTAAGATTCAATCTGACGATAACCTGATTTTAGGTTGGAATCTAAAACATCATTGGCTCGAATTTTTCGAACCAATACCTGACCTGAATGGAAGATCGGGTATGAGAAAGTTACGAATTTAATGAAGTACTGTGAATATGATTGGTCAGATGAGCAGCGTCTGTGAGCTCCTCGCAAAATCTGGAGTAGGACAGCCGACGTCTGCAGTAGGACAGCCGACACGATGCGGCAGATCGGCATTTTTGAATCGGAAGGCTCAAAAAGAGCATATTAGGCGGCTTAATAATATAGATGCATGACACTCCTTCTAAACTTTTTAAAATTGTGTCAACGATTCTTACAGTAATTGCATCACATTTTGTGTGCGGATTTGAGATTGATTTTCCCCCACTTGTACGTTCACGTACCCCCTATAAACAACCCATGGGTATAGGGTGCTGGTGACAAAGGGGAAATTATCTAGCGAAGGGAAACAGAGCGGGCCGAAGGCCCGGAGGAGAAAATCAGCAGGGGGAAAAAGGGGGAAGAGGGGGAAAAGGGGGGAAGAGGGGGAAAGGGGGGAAAGGGGAAGGGGGGAGGGGGGAAAGGGGGAAAGGGGAGGGGGAGGGGGGAAGGGGGAAGGGGGAAGGGGGAAGGGGGGGAAGGGGGAAAGGGGGAAAGGGGAAAGGGGGAAAGGGGGAAAGGGGGAAAGGGGGAAAGGGGGAAAGGGGGGAAAAGGGGAAAGGGGGAAAGTTGGGAAAGGGGGAAGGGGGAAAGGGGGAAAGGGGGAAAGGGGGGAAGGGGGGTGGGAAGGGGGAAGGGGGGAGGGGAGGGGGAAGGGGGGAGGGGAAGGAAGGGGGGAGGGAGGGGGGAAGGAGGGGGAAAGGGGGAAAGGGGGGAAAGGGGGGAAGGGGGGAAGGGAGGGGGGAAGGGGGAAAGGGGAAAGGGGGAAAGGGGGAAAGGGGGAGGGGGAAAGGGGGGAAGGGGAAAGGGGAAGGGGGGGGAGGGGGAAGGGGAAAGGGGGGAAGGGGTGGGGGGAGGGGGAAAGGGGGAAGGGGGGGAATGGGGGGTGGAAGGGGAGAAGGGAAAGGAAGGGGAAAGGGGGAAAGGAAGGGGGATCGAAAGGGGGAAGGGGGAAAGGGGGGAAGCGGGGGGAGCGGGGAAGGGGAAAGAAAGGGAAACAACTATGATGCAAGGCCCCCAAAATCCGTTGAGTACAACTTATAAAATTAGTGTTATGAAGGGGTTGTCTGCTCTATAGATTTCGCACGTCACGACGAAATGCCTTGATGGATATCAAATACGCACCGAAGCAAGCGATCGCTCTTCATCGATATATACCACGCAAGATAAAGTGAATATAAACACGTGGAAAAAGGGGTGTCTCTTTTTCTTTTACATACACACACACACACACACACACATGCCGCGTGGGGCTATAATCCCAACACCCTGAAAAAGGGTGTATCTTTTTCTCTTTCTTTTACATACATACATACATACATAAACACATAATAAATACATGACAAGGCACTTTTGTGACATCATGGATGCTCATTATGTGTATTGCTAATAATCAAACTTACTAGATATGTGTGCACATAATTGCACACACTTTTGATATTCTCCACATATAAGAATCAGTGATTCTATTAACATTCCTAGTATTCCGATGTATTCCGATGTGCACAGAATCAAGCGATGGAAACTAAGGCCTCGATGGCTACTTATGTTGC
Source organism: Cymbomonas tetramitiformis (assembly GCA_001247695.2). Taxonomy (NCBI): domain Eukaryota; kingdom Viridiplantae; phylum Chlorophyta; class Pyramimonadophyceae; order Pyramimonadales; family Pyramimonadaceae; genus Cymbomonas; species Cymbomonas tetramitiformis. The sequence continues at coordinate 23,691 of LGRX02035569.1, read as the reverse complement.
ATGATATCTAAGAATCGTCTCCTTACACACCAATCCTTGTGATTTACATAACCGACCTTCCCTTTGGCTTCTAGACAATTACAAAAAATACGTTTTTGATCGGCCTTTTTCGAGGCTTGTGTAGATGTCAGTGGCTTTGGAGGCTTCTGGAATGCTTGATGATATTTGAGAGGCACTGATACAGAGCGGATTGTGCCTGCAGTGCACACCCCTCCCATTCCTTTAGTAAACACATCAGGCACCAGGTAAAGGGTGTGTGTGTGATTGAGGCCAGGCAAGGATGCAACGTGGGGGAGGGGAGGGCAATCACCTGCAGATGATGCGCTGGCCATATCTGCTTGTGGTGCGGCTGTGAGCAGCGGCATGCTGCCTGTGCCTGCAGTGCACACCCCTCCCATTCCTTTAGTGAACACATCGGGTACGGGGTGAAGGGGGTGTGTGTGATTGAGGCCAGGCAAGGATGCAACGTGGGGGAGGGGGGGCAATCACCTGCAGATGATGCGCTGGCCATATCCGCTTGGGGTGTTGCTGTGAGCAGCGGCATGCTGCCCGTGCCTGCAGTGCACACCCCTCCCATTCCTTTAGTGAACACATCGGGTACGGGGTGAAGGGGGTGTGTGTGATTGAGGCCAGGCAAGGATGCAACGTGGGGGAGGGGGGCAATCACCTGCAGATGATGCGCTGGCCATATCCGCTTGGGGTGTTGTTGTGAGCAGCGGCATGCTGCCCGTGCCTGCTGCAGTGCACACCCCTCCCATTCCTTTAGTGAACACATCGGGTACGGGGTGAAGGGGGTGTGTGTGATTGAGGCCAGGCAAGGATGCAACGTGGGGGAGGGGGGGCAATCACCTGCAGATGATGCGCTGGCCATATCCGCTTGGGGTGTTGCTGTGAGCAGCGGCATGCTGCCTGTGCCTGCAGTGCACACCCCTCCCATTCATTTAGTGAACACATCGGGTACGGGGTGAAGGGGGTGTGTGTGATTGAGGCCAGGCAAGGATGCAACGTGGGGGAGGGGAGGGCAATCACCTGCAGATGATGCGTTGGCCATATCCGCTTGGGGTGTTGCTGTGAGCAGCGGCATGCTGCCTGTGCCTGCAGTGCACACCCCTCCCATTCCTTTAGTGAACACATCGGGTACGGGGTGAAGGGGGTGTGTGTGATTGAGGCCAGGCAAGGATGCAACGTGGGGGAGGGGGCTATCACCTGCAGATGATGCGTTGGCCATATCCGCTTGGGGTGTTGCGGTGAGCAGCGGCATGCTGCCCGTGACTGCAGTGCACACCCCTCCCATTCCTTTAGTGAACACATCGGGTACGGGGTGAAGGGGGTGTGTGTGATTGAGGCCAGGCAAGGATGCAACGTGGGGGAGGGGAGGGCAATCACCTGCAGATGATGTGTTGAAGGCATCTCGCTTGGGTGTTGTTTGTGGAGCAGTGCATGCCGCCCGTGCTCGGCCATAGCACACCCCTCTCATTCCTTTAGTGAACACATCGGGCACTTGGGGTGAAGGGGGTGTGTGTGATTGAGGCCGCAAGGATGCAACGTGGGGAGGGGGCACCACCTGCGAGCGATGCGTTGGCCATATCCGCTTGTGGTGTTGCTGTGGGCAGCGGCATGCTGCCTGTGCCTGCAGTGCACACCCCTACCATTCCTTTAGTGAACTCATCGGGTACGGGGTGAAGGGGGTGTGTGTGATTGAGGCCAGGCAAGGATGCAACGTGGGGGAGGGGGGGCAATCACCTGCAGATGATGCGTTGGCCATATTCGCTTGGGGTGTTGCTGTGAGCAGCGGCATGCTGCCCGTGCCTGCAGTGCACACCCCTCCCATTCATTTAGTGAACACATCGGGTACGGGGTGAAGGGGGTGTGTGTGATTGAGGCCAGACAAGGATGCAACGTGGGGGAGGGGGGGCAATCACCTGCAGATGATGCGCTGGCCATATCCGCTTGGGGTGTTGTTGTGAGCAGCGGCATGCTGCCCGTGCCTGCAGTGCACACCCCTCCCATTCCTTTAGTGAACACATCGGGTACGGGGTAAAGGGGGTGTGTGTGATTGAGGCCAGGCAAGGATGCAACGTGGGGGAGGGGGGCTATCACCTGCAGATGATGCGTTGGCCATATCCGCTTGGGGTGTTGCTGTGAGCAGCGGCATGTTGCCTGTGCCTGCAGTGCACACCCCTCCCATTCCTTTAGTGAACACATCGGGTACGGGGTGAAGGGGGTGTGTGTGATTGAGGCCAGGCAAGGATGCAACGTGGGGGAGGGGGGCAATCACCTGCAGATGATGCGTTGGCCATATCCGCTTGGGGTGTTGCTGTGAGCAGCGGCATGCTGCCCGTGCCTGCTGCAGTGCACACCCCTCTCATTCCTTTAGTGAACACATCGGGTACGGGGTGAAGGGGGTGTGTGTGATTGAGGCCAGGCAAGGATGCAACGTGGGGAAGGGATGGCAATCACCTGCAGATGATGCGCTGGCCATATCCGCTTGTGGTGCGGCTGTGAGCAGCGGCATGCTGCCTGTGCCTGCAATGCACACCCCTCCCATTCCTTTAGTGAACACATCGGGTACGGGGTGAAGGGGGTGTGTGTGATTGAGGCCAGGCAAGGATGCAAGGTGGGGGAGGGGGGGCAATCACCTGCAGATGATGCGCTGGTCATATCTACTTGGGGTGTGGTTGTGAGCAACGTGGGGGGATGGCCTATTAGATGGTACACAAAGCATGCATTGGCTAGGGATGTTAGGTTTGGAGTGATCACCGACATCTGGTGGAGGGGCCGGTCCATAAAGTATCCCTTTTCCTTTTCCTTCCGGAGCAGTGTCGTCAAGCTGCATGCCAGAAGAATCTGCATTTTCCCTACAACTCACCATCATCGCTATGCGACATTATGTGCTCACCAACATGCATGCTAGTCTCATCTCAAGCAAGGCCGTGGCATGAGAAGGATGCAAGGAGGGGACATCACCTGACAACTGAAGTGTCTTCCTTCTATTCTCACGTCTGCGCTTGGCTGCAAGCTCCTTGCGCTTGTTGTGCGTCAATCTCGCAGCGTGGGTTGCGATGCACTTCATGGCGCGTTCCTTAAGCTTTGCATTTGCACTGTGCAAGGCCGGGCGGGTGAAGCTCACCAAGCCGGGAACAAAAAAACTCTCACCATTGTCAGCCGGCGGCAGCCTCAATTCATACCGTGTTTCACCCTGAAGCTCAGTCGCAAGCTCGTTACATAGAGCTGCATTCCACCAATCATCATTAGGTGCCCCGTTCCCAAGTTGCAAGGTCTCCCGGATGGTCGCATTATGTGAGCACGTGGCATTCAGCAGTATCAGAGTCCCCATCATGGTACCCATGTTTAGTGTGACAACATTCTTCCACACCGAGTGTACACGTTCATTCGCCAAGCTCCCCCGACCATTCACCCGGTAGATGGGGAGCAACCCAAAGGAAACTTGACCAGGTACTTGGCGGTGCTGTCGGTATTCAGACCCAACCAGTTTGTCGAATAACGGAGCGCGTTGTATTCCCCGCCTTATGGCGTTGATGCTCGCCGGAGAAAACAAGCTGCCACGCTTAGTGCGTGGCCCACGCCCCTCATCCCTCTCCAGCTTCACGATTTCATTCCAAAGTGCCTAAAGACGCCACAACATGAAACAAACATGAAACCCAAACCAACAACTCATAGATTTCATGGCTTATGCGTGCTATCTATAATGTAACAACCCCCATAGCAGCAGCCCACACCAAGGATGCAACCTGGGGAACCCCTGGTAGACAATCAGGACTGGAAGCTGATTCCGTCCGAGTTTAGTCGATTGCAAGCCAAGTACGCGAAAGTGTTGGGTGGACGGTTCCAGGTGGACGCATGCTGCGACCTCATGGGGCAGAACCGGCAGGTGGACACGTTCTGGACAGATTGCCTGAAGGAACAGTGGAGGGGTCGCGTGGTGTGGTGTAACCCACCCTTCTCGGATTCCAAGGTGAGCATTGCAGACATCCTAAGGCACTATGCTTCAGAGGCCCGACACGCTCCCCAGAGCACAGCCGCGCTGTTCCTGTTGCCTGACTTCCCGCAGGCTGACTGGCGGCCCCTGCTGCGAGAGTATGGAATGGAAATTGCAGAGATCATACCCCGAGTGAACGAGCAAGGGGAGCCCAACCGGATGTTCGTCTCTCCTGGCGAAGAAAGGGGACACCGTACAGCCTTGCAGGAGTTGCCCATTCCATGGCCCGTCTTGGTAGTGTTGGCTAAGCCGCAGCGAAAGCACTTTGAAGAGATCACAGCTCCAAGGGAGAGACCCTCAGCATCCCCAGCAGTGACTCTCAAGGGCGCAGCAGCCAAGATCAGGGACCAGGCAGGTGTGGTGGAACCAGGCATGTTTCTGCGTGCCTTACGAGCAGAACACAGGCGCAGTGAGTACCTTTCAGCCCTGAAGCAGGAACTACTGGCCACTCAACATCACCGCACCGAGCATTTTCGACTGGTGAGTAACATCATCTGGAGAGTGGCGGAAGGGCGCTATCAGGTGGTCTTAGCTCCCGACTCCCCTCTGAGAGAGCTGGTCTTGAGGGAGGCTCATGAAGCACCTGCAGCGGGTCACACAGGGAGGGACAAGACCCTGGACAGAGTCAGGCGACGATTCTGGTGGCCGCGTATGGACCTGGACGTAGCTGAATGGGTGAAGACGTGTGTAACCTGCCAGCAAACCCAGCCGCGCCAAGGATACCCAGCAGGCCTGTTACAGCCTCACTCTGTGCCTAGTCGATTGTGGGAAGTGGTGAGTATAGACTTTGTTACTGGGCTCCCCACGACAGAGAGAGGTGTGAATGCCTTCGCCACCTTTACTTGTAAACTGAGTAAGATGGTGCACGTGGTTCCAATGGCGTATAACGATAGCTCAGCGGAGGTGGTGACCAGAATGTTCATGGATGCAGTGTGGCGACTGCACGGAGCCCCGATGAAGATTGTGTGCGACCGGGACCCGCGCTTTCGAGATGCTCTGACTCAGGAGTTCATGCGACTGATGGGCGTGAAGGTAGCCAGCACCACCCCTTATCACCCGCAGAGTGATGGCCAGGCGGAGCGCAGTAACCACACTGTGGAGCGCATGCTGCGTTGCTACGTGGCAGAGAACCAGGAGGATTGGGACCTGTGGGTGGCTCCAGTGGAGTACGCCATCAACGACTCCAAGTCGGCAGTGACAGGGTTCTCACCGTTCGAACTGGTGTATGGACATGCGCCAGCGACTCAGTTGGACCTCTTCATGGACGCAGCTCTGGAGGGAGGCGCAAGGAGGAGGAAGGGAGGTCGCACAGCAGCGGACAAGCAGGGTACCGCTCACCAGCTGGCCAAGCAGTTCGCGCAGCAGCTGCAGGCGGCACGAGAAGGTTTGCAACTGGCTCAGCAGCGTATGATAGAGCAGTTCGATGCACGGCACCGTCTCCAACAGTACAAGGTGAATGATCAGGTGTGGGTGGATGGACAGCACTTGACGTTGCCCGGTGACAGGGGCTTGAAACCCAAGCTGCGCAAGTTGCGGCACGGACCTCTGCGAGTAGTAGAGTGTCTATACAGTGATCGACAGCAAGAACTGCCAGTACAGGACCGAGGAGCCCCGTCAGCCTACAGACTGGAGCTGCCTGTGCACTGGAAGGTACATGACACTTTCACTGCAGACAGGCTCAGCCCAGTACAGTCAGGCGCAGATCACTTTGTTAGCAGACGGGAGGAGATGGCACCACCGCCAGTAATGGTAGAAGGGCAGAAGGAGCGCGAGGTGGAGCGCATCATTCGCACGCGCTTCAGAAAGCTAGGCGGGAAAACTGGCGGGTCAGTACAGGAGTGGTTGACCAAGTGGAAGGGATTACCACACAGTCACAGCCAGTGGCGGACTCGAGAAGACCTGGAGGGCAAGGGAGGCAGGCTGGAACCTCTGAGAGCCTTTGAGGCTGATGAGGAGAAGCAGAGGAGGGCTCCAGAAAAGAGGCGTAGGGAGACGCACGGCCAGCAGCAGGAGCAGAGGGCTCAGCTCATGGCAATGAGAGCCCCCACTCCGAAGGTTTACAGTAAGGGTGCCAGCCAGGTGTACCAGCCACATCTCACAACAGTGCAACACCCTGTGAGAATCCTCGTCCTCTTCTGTGGGACTGGATCTGTGGAGCAACAGTTCCAACGACAGTTCGACGGCTGCGAAGTGGTGACAGTGGATATTCTTCCCAAGTGGCAAGCAACATGCACTGAGGACATTCTCCACTGGAACTACAAGCTGTACCCCCGACACCACTTCGACGTGATCTGGGCGAGCCCACCATGTAAGGAGTACAGCAAGGCCAAGACTATAGGAGTACAGATCTGGAACTGGCTGATCGACGAGTGAAACGTACCCGGCAGATCATCGAGTACTACGATCCAGCATACTACTTCATTGAGAACCCAGCTGGGGATGCTCTGCGAGGGCTGCACACGCGATCTGTGATGAAGGGGTTACCCGATCCTCACCCCGTCTCCTACTGTAGGTATGGGACACCTTACATGAAACCTACACATATCTGGACGAACGCCGTGCTACCCGTACCCCTGCTGCAGTGTACTCAAGCAACGCCATGTCCCGCGAGAGCTGTGCTGGGAAAGCACGAGAACACATCGCAAGAAGGAGTTTCAGGGTCCAGAACACGAGGCATGGGGTCAGCGCAAGCAGTATACGCGATTCCCCGCACCTTATTGCACCATCTGTTCTGTGGACTGAAGTTGGGCAAGCGCATGAGCGAGGAAAGTGCAGCAGCTATCATGGACCTCATCGCCACCCTGACAGCGCAGACGGATGAGATCTCGATGCAGGAACAAGATACTGGGGTCTAAAACCCTCAGGGCGCAAAGCGGCGCAAGACCCGCAAAGCGAGAGGAGTACCAGGGCGACAGAACCGTTTAAGCGTTGGCAGCGTAATTCGGGGACGGAACCTCGGGAAACCTCCAGCGCGGAAGGGGACTCAGACCCAAGGACTGAGGGGCACGGGACCCAAGAACCCGAGGCTTAGAAGCCAGGGGGACTCAGACCCGAGGACTGAGGGGCACGGGACACGAGAACCCGAGGCTTAGAAGCCAGCATCACTGTGCATGTTTGTTGATCCCCAGACAATGTAAATACAGGCGAACTCTAACGCTAGCGAGGACGTAAGCGCGCGCCTAAAAGGGGGGGAGAGTTGTGCTAGGGTAAGTCACGAGGCAGTATGATGACGCGTCAGAGCTACGAGTGACGGGTACGATGACAGTCATCAGTGACAGGCATTTATGTGACCAGATGACAAGGGGGTCTGACAGAAATGACTGACAGAAATACCTGACCCGAAAGTGAGTTTTGGTGGGAAAACCAGCAGTCAGAGAAATTGGAGGGAAAGCTGGTATGGCCTCCAATATTGCCAAGTCAGCACAGTTATAATTATTCAGAGTGATATGGAGTGGCTCGGAATATAGTGATGATATAACTGGGCTAGTCGGCAGATTCTATGATGTGACAGATCGAGTTCTCATGAAGTATGATGGGTCCTGACAGGAGTCGACATCGAGTTATGTTCGAAAGTTCGAGATCGGAAACCATGGCATAAAGCAGCCGAGCAGGCTGAATGAAACAGTTTTGAATTTGTTACTGTGAACAGCCACACCTGGCTGTTGTAACTCCGACATTTAAGAAAGATCCGATTCACATATATGTATCATGCTTACAGCAATATATATCTCTCTGTAGGATTGAACTAGGTTCCCTGCATTGTGTAAGTAGTCTTAGAAGCTCTTAGAGAGCACCCCCGAACATGTGACCTGTTGCTCCATGGTAGGCGCCCCGCTGTCATTCATCTGTCCGTCATCGCGTTTCTTGTCCTCCTCAGCCGGCCCGGTTGTTTGTCCTGTTATCGGCCACGTCTCTCGAGTCTCCCCCTGTGCCCGTGCCGTATTCCTAATCCCGAGCTTGAAGTGCCCTGGTTTGCCATCAACATCCCAGTATTTCCAGCTTCCCGCCACTCGTACCGCCTGTTCCCCTTGGCTGAATTTTTCCCATTCTGGTGGCGTGCTGTGTGTCGCCAGTCCACTGTAGTGCACTTTTTGCAGGTCATAAGCTTCTCGCAGTTGGGTTCAAACATCTACAGCTGTTAGTAGTTCGTTCTGTTTTTCCATTCCTCCAGCTGGTAGCCATACATGCGCCTGCATGTCTCGGTGTGTTATTGTGAGCATCACCATTACCCATTTTTCTCCATCTCTAATTGCTATTTGGGTTCGGCCGTCTGTTGACAGCTTTTCCATTGTTTCGCCTATAAGGGCGTCAGTTCCTTGTTGTAGCGCTTGGAGTGCTTCCTCGACATCCATTATTGTCTGTATGCCCACCCCTTGTTGTCGCATCATGTTCTCCACCTGCTCCCTTGTGTGGTCCCGTGCCATTTCCCTCATGAAGGCATCCGCCGCACACTTTCCTCGAACTTGATCCTTTTGTGTTCCAGTCTCTTTTATTCGAACATCCCTTGTCAGCTCGACTTCCTTGGTGTCTGGCTCCGGGTGTGGCATATTTTCCCTTATAATGGCCGCCCTTATCATTGGTCTGAATTTGTCCCTGCATCTGTTTGCTATTTCCGTAGTGTGCAGCATAGTGCATCGACTGGTCTGGAGTGTGTTTGTGTACACATACTGTACCCATGCTCCGTTTCGTTCCTGTAACCATTGTTGCCACAACTCTGCAATGTATATCACCCAGACTCCGCAGTTGCATGCGTCATATTGGTGTTTGTCATACATCGGCGTGGACCGGGCTTCTTGGCACCCCATTGCCCCCTTGTTGCTTTTCACCCACCCGCTTATTGTTGTCTGTAGCTCCTCCGTCATTCCCATTTGCCTGGGGGCGGTTTTCTTTCGCATTTGCTTTTCTACGCCCATAGAATCGTATACATAGGCCTGCAGTGTGCGGTTATTCCCCGTGCCGCAGACTCCTATCATTAGTAGCAACCAGTGTCCGTTTCCTATTACGGGTATTTGAGTGCCGCCCCTTTTGGTAACTTTTTCTTTTTATCATTTCTAGAAATTTCCCGTCATTTCCCCTAAGTAGCCTCAGTATTTCCTGTATGGTTGTTGACCCCGGGGGGTTTTCTTCCAGTCCCTCGAGTGCAAGGTCCACTTGGTACATATTCAGCTTCCCATCCTTTGTAAATATCCCCTGCGTGACTGAGTTCCTAGGGTACTGCCCTTCCGTTCCCTTGGCCGGGTGAGTTCCTCCCCCAACGTGGGAGGGCTGTTGTTTTGCTTCGGCATCCTTTCCCATGCCCTTCACTTTTACTATTTCCTTCTGGTTGGGTCCTGTGTCTGAGGCTTCCTCTTGCGCTACCGCCGTTTCTTCCCTCGTCGTTTTCACCACTTCACCGAAGTTCTTTGGTGTTGCTGTGTGTTGTGGGCTTTTCGTTATTTGTTGTGCCTTCTGCGTTTGTTTAACCAGCATGCTTAGAGCATCTATTGTTATGTGTATAGCCATCAGTTGAGCCCCTTCCGTCTTTGCCATGTCCCGGCTTTCGCCTGTCATGCCGCGCTTCTCGCCGTGTCGTCGCATCCATCTATCTTGGTTTCTATCTTCTGTTGCCTGCCTTACCGCCTGCTTGCTTCTGACTAGTTGTGGCCTGTCATGTTTGGTACATTGTATCCATCTGCGTGCTTTACCTATTACGTGTTCCCTCCAGTATCTCCTTCCTCGCTTGTGTGCGTATGCGTGTTCCCGTCGGTTTGCCCTCAGGTAATACGTGAAGCTTCTCCTGAATCTCACCCTTTGTTCCTCCTCTTCTTCTGTGGCGAACCACCTAAGACCCCCTGTGGGCCTTTGCGGTATTGCTTCCTGGTTTGGGTCGTTCTCCCTACTTGACATCCCTTTACCTTTGTTTGTTTCGGTTCCCTGTCGGGTTGCTTCCATTGCCGCCATGCTCTTTTCCTGTATACCGTGCTTAGTATGTTTCCGTTCCAGCCAGTGTTCCGTTCCGCGCTCTTGTCTCCTTCCCCCTGCTAATCTCCTCGCTCTCTTTTATGCGCGCATTTTGCGTTGGCCTTTGACCTAGTCTTTCTTGTCCACCCATTTTACCTCTTGTCAGGACCATAATCATTGCGCAAATTGCAAGCATCACTTTGTTTATTACAGCTGCTTCATGGTTATGGTCCGTCCTTCGCCATCCCTCTCCCGGTGGGCTGTTTATGTTTCGCTTGTTTCGCCAATTCTTGCGTACCCCACACTGTGTGTCGTTTCCCCTGTTGCATGCCACATGTGTGTGTAGTCCCTCCTTATCGTCCTCTCTGCATGCTTGGGTTTCGTCCCTCCTCAAGTATTGTTGTGTATGTCTGTTGAGCTTTTCTCTAAAATATTTCATCCTGAGTTTCCTTTTCATCGAGGTTTGATTTTTTACGAATTGCTTTCTGCACAATATGCTCGAGGTCCAAGGTTGTCCATTTGTTCCTATTGTTGTTATCCCCTCTGGTTGCAGCATATGCGAGCATTGTGCAGAGTATGTTTGTCTGGTTTTATTTTCGCGTGCCCCTGTTTCTCTATTTCCTTGCAGGTATGCACCCTCGGGTTTAGGGTTTCCCCTTATGGTCCCTAGTATATTTGTACAATTGGCCTTGTTTTTCCCTTTTTCCCTCCGTCCGCTTCGTGGGTCTTTTATTTCACCGGTTTCCTTTTCGTTGCTCCTATTGCCCCGCCCTTCCCTCTTCATGTGGCCTTCTTTGTTACGCGTTATACACTTGCGTGGCCTTCTTATGCTTTCCTTACTGCGTTTTTGGGCCTCTCCCCTTTTCCTATGTTGCTGTGCACCCCCCTGGGGTGCCCTCTTAAAATATTTCGTCACGGGGTTCGTTTTTGCAAATTTTCGATTTTTTACGAATTGGTTCCAGCACAATTCGCTTAATGTCCAATGTCGTCCGTTCGTACTTATTTTCATTTCCCTTCCGTAGTTCACTATTCTCAAGCAATGTGCGAAATGTTTTTGTCAGATTTCGCCTTTATGTGCTGTCATTCCCCTTTTATTCTGTAGGTATGCCTCCCCAGGGCTAGGGTTTCTTCTTATTTTCCACTGTACCGCTGCACAGTTTGTTTTAGCTAGCTCCTCTCTTTTTAGTGCGCTTTGCGGGCCATTCTTATGGCCATTATTCCTTGTGCACCTCCGTTCTTCACGACATTGTTATATCCCAGTATGATCGTGATACATTTGCACAGACTATATTGTCTAAGCTGGCATCATCGACTTCATCACAGTCAGTCAGCAATTTCGAGCTCATTCAGGGGTTGATCTATCGCAAGACCATATATGGCAGACAGCTATACATTCCACCTACTGCCAAGGTTCCTACAGATGACGGTGAGATCACACAGCTTCGCCACATTCTCCTTCATGAGTGCCACTCAGCCACTATTTCTGGTCATGTAGGCAAAAATCGCATGCTTCATCTATTGCGTAGCCGATATTATTGGCCAGGAATGACGACGGCAGCTATCCAGTACATTCGGGAGTGCCCCGTGTGTCAACGCCAGAAAACGAGGAGACACAAACCCTATGGTCAGTCACATATACGATATTGTGTGCCTAAGACAAAATGGCTTGATGTATCTCTTGACTGGATTACTGACCTGCCTATCACCACTAATGGGCACGACAATATATTTGTGGTAATGTGCCAATTCTCTCATCGCTGTCATCTCATTCCCTTCAGCATGACCTGGACTGCTCAGCATACTGCTTCGATATATATGCAGCATATCTTCAAGCTGCATGGTCTTCCGAGGAACATCATCTCAGATCGAGACCCCAGATTCACCTCTACATTCTGGCAAACGCTGTGGAAATCTACTGGTACGAGATCGTCTATGACGTCTTCACACCATCCACAGTCGAATGCAAGCAATGAGAGGAGCCATGCCTTCATTGAGGACATCCTCAGGTATTTTTCAATTTGTTGATGCATGATTCACCATCCTCTGGTTTATAAACTGATTAGATAGTATTTTTTCTCCACAGGTGTTGTTGCGATGATACTTCAGACAATTCGTGGGAGGACAAGTTGCCTCTGGTGGAGTTTGCAATTAACAACACAGTTTCTGCAACTACTGGTTATTCACCATTTTATCTCGACTCGATGGCGCAGCCACTTTCGCCTCATGACCCGGCAATCACTATTCCGCCAGAAGCTCCTGTTCCAGTACAGAATGCTATTCGAGATCATTTTGACCAGTACTCGGCTGTACATGCCAACGCGGTAGACAACATTTCCCGAGCAGCAGAAATTAGCCAAGCCAGATTCAATAAGACTCGCATGCCCCGGCAATATGTAGTAGGGCAGAAAGTTCTTTTACGGACCGAGTTTATCCAATGGACTGGTTTGGCAGAGGCAGGCAGACACTTTAAGCAGCCATATATTGGGCCGTTTACCATATCCAAAGTGCTAAGCCATGGACGTGCATACGAGTTAGATTTCGGAAATCTCGATATCCGTATCCATCCGGTACAGCCTGTATCCAGAATAGAGCTGTATAACGATTCGATCCAAGCACCTTTGCCTCTGCCACAGATGATCACCGAAGAAGGGCAACCACTGTTTGAGATATCACACATACTCCCAGATAAGATCACTAGAGGTGTCAAGTACTATTTAGTGCGATATGCAGGCTACGGCCCTGAACATGACACCTGGGTCAAAGCCACAGAGCTGACCAATGCAGCAGACATGATAGCTGCCTATGAAGGCTAAACATTATATTAAGCCTGATGCCCTTACTTCTTGTAATATATACTAATACATGTCGATCATCTATATACCTTGCTCTTAATGTTCTATCATTATGTTGCATAGAAGCGGGAAATTGATCCTTCCTTGCTAAAGGTGTAGTGAGCCTTGTACAAAATCATACCCTTGCACAGATACGCACACATGCGAGATATCATATCTGTGGATAAATAAAAACTGCTAAATGCTACCTTTGCCATACCGTGGTTTGTCATTCGGATCTTGTGGCCAGTCATCCGAAGCTACCGGAGACATCGACTGAGGTGGACGGAGTTGTGATCCCGAGTTATGCTTGACACACATAACTAAAACGAATTTCACATTAGTACGTGGCGAATCCACTCTGAATCGACAGATGTTCGTCAAAGCGCGCGTACTGGACCAAAAGTGAGGAGTTGAGCAGACCGGTTGAGGATTATAAGTCCAATTCCGTTAAGCAGGGCCACTCCGTTTGCATTAAAACAAGCCCCCGGTGAAATAACTCCGGAAACATCGGGCTCCCCGTTGCCGCCTATGATCCTCCAAAGTAGCTTCAGGAGGGGAGGAAGGGTTGGGTGCACTATATAAGGCCGAGTATCGTTCGTTAAATCGTCGATCATCGTTCGCAAAGGCGTCGACGGCAAGCGCTAAAATATCCGTAACGTAAACCTCGGATACCTTGAATCGTCACTCTGAAATACGATACGCAATTCATGGAACCTTGAAACGTCACTCTGCGATACGATACGCAATTCATGGGGGCTACATCCTAAGAACTGTAAGGCTAAATGCCTAAGGTGAGGGTTTAAAGTGGACTCAGTTCCCCCCAATATCCTAAAACACCATGAGGGACGCCTCACATCGGTGTAAGAAGACTGGTACCAGCAGCAGCAGCAGCAACAACAAAGACATCAAAGACAAAAAAAAAGGTATGCCCGTTGTGAGGTCACAACTCTCTTAAGAGGGGAGATCTGTCAGGGTTATGACCGATGACACATGTTTCAAACATGTCATACATGTCATACGTATCATACCTGTCAGACATGTCATACCATGTCATGTCATGTCATGTCATGTCATGTCGAGTCATGTCATATATTATAATGACAGACAGTCGTCAGTACGGTCGACCATGACATGTACAATCATATCATCTGTCATTTACTCAAGGTGAGACTTGAGTGACACCTGTCATCGAGAGGCCAGGTTGTGGACTCGAGATGGCAAAGCAAGATGAAGTCTTGAAGAACCGAATGTGTTCCGAGAAAACTCATCTTCGCTTCAAGCATGTTCTGAACAAGCATGCGAGTATCATATGGCTTATTCGTTCAGCCGATACTGATTGTTCAACCAATGCCTTGGGTTCACAACCCGATTGCGGTGGCATCTATGAGATGCGGGGCATTGCGTATAATGAGGTAGCGTTGAGCTACAGCAGTCACTTCGGACGAAGCACTGCATTCATATCCGCACGTATTCTGCGTGAGCTATTAACGTTCCATAATAGCCTCGCTTGTATCATATCTATTCGCTTGCTAGCGAAGCCCTATCACTTACTATTTTTGGGGGTGAGGCGTGTGTGGGGGTGGGCTTCGCCCCCTGTCCGATATGTTAATAGAGAGGTTCCGCAAAGTGGACATAGAGTTAAGCGCGGAGAGTTAAGGGCATATCGTGTCATAGATTCCGTCGAACGCGATGGTCATGCGTCATAACTCGTTCATACTTCTTAACTCTTAACTCTCCGCGATTTCTTAACTCTCTGCCCCCACTGTTAAGCTTCTCTTAACTCTCCGCCCGATGAACGACGAAGAGCTAAGGTAGACGTCCTAATCGGAAACTGGCTGGATGTAATCGATCTGGAATATTCTAGAATTCTGTTTGATCCTGCGTTCCCGCGTGGCCGACGAACTGTTTCTCCAGAAAACAAGGAAGCGTCAATTAAAAATTGACGTTCAACGAGCACCGAAATCGAGAATTACAAATTCGTCGTTCGTCGTTTGTCGTTTGTCGTTCATCGTTCATGACTGCGGAAGCGATTTTGCCAAATCGTGAAATGAGCAGAGAGTTAAGCGCGGAGAGCTACGCGCGATGACTGTCATCATCGATAACTCTCCGCGCTTAACTCTCCACAGCCTTGCGGAACCTCTCTAATACCGGTCAATCTACGATTGAGGTGTTTGGGTCTGTTCATTTGTTATTCCCAATAATGCATGACACTCGCTTTGCATAATCGATAACTAGCTACTACCCGTAGGGCCCGCATTCGGTATGAGGGTGTTCGCGTCACGGTTTGGAATAATTAAATATAGATCCCCCCCCCCTTTCCATACACTGAACACTCTCTCTCTTTCGCGTTTTGGATTTATACCGGAGTAGACACTTGACACTATCGACTATTCTATGTTTAAAATAATTAAAAATTGTCGCACCGAAGGTGCATCTATTCCTCTCGTAATATTCTATCTTGAATCTAACAATCTTTACCGTGACACACGTCTATTGTATAATTGTATCCAGTCGGCTTTTTAAGTATAAATATAGATGGCACCGCCAGCGGTGTCACTTCATGTATTCCCTCCACCTATTCACATTCAGAATTCAAGCATCGTGGCGAATCGCTACTGAGACGTGTCAGGTGTCACTACCCGTAGGAACCTTTGGGGGGAAAACCCCGGCGTGCCACATACTAAAGCTTTGCAAATTGCAATGGGCCATGGCCGTGACATGAACATCGCGATGTCAATGTCGATGACGGCCCAGAACCGCCGAACATGACAGAATCAACAATCATGATTTGCAATTCAGCGATTCGGAGCGGTCAGACGCGAACTCACATTTCCTCGTGCGGTTGAGACGTTGAGACCGTCGAGTGTTGAGACATGATATCGCAACATTCATTTTGGTTTTCCGTCGCTGAGCGGAAAGGGCAGGCAGCCCTTATTTGACTTGATGGATATGAACTATCTGCGTGATATTGAGAACGCATATGGTTCGTATCTTATTCCCGGGACTGTTAGTAACCCACGGGTACCAACATTCTTCGGATCAAGTAAGCAATTCTCTTGAACCATGGGGGATATAATGAGCGCTTGGGAGTGTGAGTTCGCGCGGGTATGCACGTTTTCAAGTTTGTCTTGACACTATGTTTTGTGTTCCTCATGCTCTTGTGATTGCGACAACATTTATGCTTCGTCACATCTCAGAAAACGACCACTAACATATTCATTAGGATACAGTTGGCATGTTGGGACTCGAAACCAATCCGGGATGTATTCAGCTTACATCCCGGACACCATGCATGCCATATTACATGACTATTGAAAACCGCATAAAAAAGTCGCGTGAAATATTTCAAGTTGACTATGCGTGCCAAATATAAAAAACTGTGATGAGAAAAACGAAGGGAGCTCAAGGAGCTCAAGGGCTCGAAGGATATCATGGCGGTAGAGGATGGTTGGTCGCAGAGGTGAACTGCCACGCGCCACCTACCACAACGAAAGCGAAACCTGACGAAAGGGTTAGCACGCAATTCAAATACAATAACAAACTTTCACACCCAGGTCAGTGGGGAAAACAGGCACAAAGTGTAAGTAGGCACAAACCAACAAAGAGTGGGGCTTTATGGGCGGGCGCACTGCGGTGAACTGTTTCGGCATACACCATATTTGCAAAATCGAGTCAGTCGCGGAAATTGCCGCAGAAAATGTGCAATATTGAGAACTTCCAAAAGAACATTCATTGCTCACAAATACGGTCGGGACCACTTGTGAAGCAACCGTACAAACAACAACGGAGAAACGGGAAAAACAGAGAGCTAGGAACCAACGTACCGTAAATTGGAGCTTTGAATCTCACGGGCAACCTGCACAATCTCCGACACGCCCACAAACCGCGCTTTCAGTTTACACATAAACAATGAAAAATAGTGAAAAGTGAAAAATAGTGAAAAGTATAAAGCTGGAGTAGCAGGCAGTTCAGGTCTGCGTGCAGTGCAGTAGTGCAGGGTGGGCGCTCCTGGTGAATAATGAATGTGGCGTTGGCAGGCGCGGAACGTATTTGCAACGGGTGTTATGTGAAAGCTGATAATATAATGTATAAGCTTGCACTGTGAAATGTCAAGGCAGTGAGGCAGGTTTCTCGGTTCGGCTAAAGTCGCATTAAACTGGGAGATACACAGTTTTAAGCTAGCGGACGGACCGTGACACTGACACGCGAGCGGAGATAGACAGCAGGCACTGCAAGTGACATCCGAGCAGGCGAGGGGTGACACAGGGCACCACTGACCTCCCCCCTTATGGGGGGTGAGAGTCAGTGTTCCCATGACACCACCTCACCCCGAAGGTGGGAGGTGCACTGCAGGGCCAGCCGGTACTCCCGGGCAGGCGGCTAGAAGAAATGTAATGTCCCTAGCCACTAGGCAACTCGTGATCTGCCAATTCAGGGGTCTCAATCTAGGGTTTGGAGCTGAGTGCCAATCACGACCCCAGCTCCTGGAATGTGCGGCACCCAAACAGGTGAAGATCGAAGTGCCGGCCAGTCGGTGTCCTCGTCCTGGAAGGCCAGGGCGGCACCAACGGGCTCATCCGGAAGCGGTGGAGCAAGGTCCTCAGCCGCAGGCACCACCAGAGCATCGCCGTCGTCATCGCCAATCTCGTCACCACCACAAGGTGCAGGCGGCAAGAGCCGCACGGACCGGAATGCTGCGTCAACAGCTGCGTCAACAGCGGGCACAGCAGGTGGGGCAGGGGTGGTGTCAGCAGACGGCGGGTCGAGAGACGGGCGAGGCTGAGCCGGCTTGGACGTGACGAGGTGCTTGTTGTTGGCGAAGGCCTCGATGCACACGTAGGGGCAAGCACCACGAGTGTCGGGATGAGCATCTGTGACACCCCACACGCGGAAACAGACAGCACACGGATAACCAGTACCAGACCACTTAAGGTATAAGGCAGTGGGGGTCTCGGCCACCCACTTCCCATCAAGCGGCGTGTCGGACTGCTTCTTCGCGCGGAGTGCCATGGCCGTAGGGCGGCCGGGCGGGTCAGGGGTCTGGGGCTTCTGGGTGGCGGTCTTAGGGCGGTACCCAGAACCCTCGGAGCGAGTGTCGGGGGTCGGCGGGGACGAAAGTGTGGCCAGGGGGCTTTCGTCCCTAAATGCGAGACGGATGCGGAGCACGAGGCGGTCAAAAGTGAAGAGATGACCTGACCGTAACTCGCGGAGCACCACCAGGTACAGTGGGGCGACGTACGGACTCTTCTTGGCGGACTCGGACAGGATGTGCCAGAGGTCAGCAACGCGGTCGGAGTCGGAGTACGCAGGCTTGAGCTTGTGGTGACGCTCACAAAGGCGTCGAATCGTAGCCAGCTGTGGAGCTGGGTCCACGGTCTCAGAGAGGACGATGGCCCTCATCTGGGTCCAGTAGCGCATACCATCGGCGTCGGGCACGCCCTCGACCTCGTAGCGAAGTCGCTGGAGTGCATAGCGGCCGTCAGCGGGATGGGTGCGCGCACACTCGTGGTAGACAGATAATGCGTTACCACGAAGGGGGTGAGGCAGGAGGCAGAACAGGATCTCGTTCACAGTAGAGTGGTAGAACTCGTAGTCGTGCTCCAGGTCAAGCAGCTTGGCCGACTCCGCGTACGAGATCGGGAACATGACGTGAGCCAGTCCAGAGGTGAAGGCAGCGAAGTCAGCGTCGGCAGTGTCGTTGTCAAGGGTGTAGCCAGCGGGAAGTTTGAAACCAGTGGACTTGAGGAAGCTCACGAGGTCACTTCCATACGTAAAAGCGTAAGAAAGTTGTTCTCGAGATTCCTCCTCGCGGCCCTCCTCCACAGGCGTAGTCACCAAGATGTCGGGGTCATTGAAGAAATCAAAAGCTGATGGAGCTTCAATCGTTGATGTCGGTTTCGCACGCAAGGACGAAGTCCCCACGATGCGGCGGGGTCGGGCACTCGAAGATGGCGTAGAGTGCGAAGCCGTCGGTGAAGGGGATGGTGAAGCACCAGTGCGTGCACGTGCAGCACGAAGCGCGGAACCAACTGTCTCACGTCGGGCGGAAGCCATGTCGGGTAAAACGTAATGTCGGTCCAGTTGATCGGAAACGCACAAAAAAAGTGCGCTGTAGTGTCGGTAAATGTCGGTAATAAAAATGTCGGTATAGGGTGACCTATGCGAAAGCAAGGAGGTCGAATGTCGGTTTGAAGTGTCGGTATAGGGTTGAAGTGTCGGTAGAAATGTCGGTAAAAATGTCGGTTTGAAGTGTCGGATAGAGTCGCAGGGCGCGAAGCGGACGGAATACAAGAAAAACACCACTGAACGTAGGTGGGTCCAGACCTTATGTGAAAGCTGATAATATAATGTATAAGCTTGCACTGTGAAATGTCAAGGCAGTGAGGCAGGTTTCTCGGTTCGGCTAAAGTCGCATTAAACTGGGAGATACACAGTTTTAAGCTAGCGGACGGACCGTGACACTGACACGCGAGCGGAGATAGACAGCAGGCACTGCAAGTGACATCCGAGCAGGCGAGGGGTGACACAGGGCACCACTGACCTCCCCCCTTATGGGGGGTGAGAGTCAGTGTTCCCATGAGGGTGCTCGGTCAAACACTCATACCGTCATACGCGGGTCCGCGGCATTCTCGATTCAGGATTAGGTTCCATGAACCTGCTTCATGGATAGTAGGAAAAATTAACGATGAGAGTCCAGGAAATATCCGGATCTGACGCCCGTAACCATCTAAGATTCAATCTGACGATAACCTGATTTTAGGTTGGAATCTAAAACATCATTGGCTCGAATTTTTCGAACCAATACCTGACCTGAATGGAAGATCGGGTATGAGAAAGTTACGAATTTAATGAAGTACTGTGAATATGATTGGTCAGATGAGCAGCGTCTGTGAGCTCCTCGCAAAATCTGGAGTAGGACAGCCGACGTCTGCAGTAGGACAGCCGACACGATGCGGCAGATCGGCATTTTTGAATCGGAAGGCTCAAAAAGAGCATATTAGGCGGCTTAATAATATAGATGCATGACACTCCTTCTAAACTTTTTAAAATTGTGTCAACGATTCTTACAGTAATTGCATCACATTTTGTGTGCGGATTTGAGATTGATTTTCCCCCACTTGTACGTTCACGTACCCCCTATAAACTATTGTAAAGCCCACGCCAGTCGTCTGGTCTTGGTAAACCAAGCGAAAGCCCTGTCAAGCAGGCGAGCGGAGGGGAGCGTCTCAGTATGAACACAAAACGCAAAATCTGAAACACCCATGGTAGATGTTCCGGTTAGCGTGCGTGATGGCATTGCATGTATGAGTCAAAAGAAACGCATCGCGCAGAAGGACGCCCGCGGAATTTTAGTAGTGTGTTCCCGGGAGGAGATGCACCTGTCGTAATTGCCATCACGGTGCCAACGTCAGTCTATTCTGCGCCGGAAGGGAACTGTAATTGTGCTCGCCCTGCACAGCGCGTGACGCGAGCTAAGCCACATTGTGCACACGAGAGAGGCATTCTGCGCTGCCGTGTGCGGCAGAAGCTGTCTGGCATGGTTCCAGGCATACCCTGGATAGATTTTCAACTGCCCGACTCCACGTCGAAGCGAATGGGGCCTTCGAAGCGCTCGTGGGCACGTGTCTTCTGTTTCTCAGTTTGAAGAGTTTGTACGGGGGTTTTCTGCGGAAATGTCAGCCCCGATCGATGCGGTGGAAATGCATCCTCATCCACCTCGTCATTCCCTCGCGTCACTCGAATTTCGAGAGACACGAAAAATTCCGGTGCAGTTTTACATACGAAAAGCTATCGATGATATCCCGCCAGCTTTACAGGGCACCGTGGATCTGTATCCAATCACCACTGACCATGTACGTTACAACCTTGTCTAATTCAGTTCTGCCCCCCTTAGACGCCCCTTCGAAAATTTAGGCAAGGCCTTCTTGATAATTCACGAGACAGGACGCCATGGGTGTGAGCTTCAACAAGATGGTAACATTACAGTGCCCAAGTCGTATCGGGTGTTCGCGGTAGCTTGCCAAGGGTGTGAGCTTCGACAAGATGGTAACATTTCAGTACCCAATTCGTATCGGGTGTTCGCACGTTTTCCCTTTGCATTTTGCCGAGTGTGTTACTCAATCAGTTCTCTGGGGTGCTTAATTTCGTTTGATATCCCAGCTGATGCCCTAGCGGCGTCAAACCTGGTAGAGTGCAAATATCGGAAAGACGCTCATAGTAGATCGGTCGTATCGGCAGACTCAGGGGTTTCTGGGAGCGGTCGAACAGATGCGTGAGGTTGAACTGTCTCGGGAGGAAGCACCGACTTCTGACGAAAACGAAGGAACGCCAACGCCAAAGTACGTGCCGGTTGCGAAGAAGGCTGCCCACCCTATTCCTGAGTGTTGCATTCGCGTTTCACAACCCTGGCTCATACCGCGACCTTCGGGGGAGCGGTTCAAGCATGCCCGAGTCCTTTCACACGGCGCGCCGTGTGGGGCCCTCAGGCATGCCCGAGTCCTTTCACATGGCGCCTGAGGGTCGCGTTCGTGGGGACAGAGTGGCTTTCCCCTTTGTTGGCATTGAAGTTTTGTGGTTCTCTTCTGGTCCTCGCCACACTACTCGAATTGGCCTGTGGGAGTGGTTGACCCTCGCGGCGTTCGCCGTGTTGGCCCCTGCCGGTCTTCTGGTGTTGGCTGCAGGGGGAGGCTGATCACCCCCCTCCTGTTAGCTGAAACAGGGGATGGATTCTTGCCACTCTTCCGTGTCGGTCCACAGGAGGGGCCTGACCCTCGCCACGTTCCTTGGCGTTGGCCTGAGGGCATGACTGACCCTCCCCACGTTCCTTGGCGTTGGCCTGCAGGAAGGACTTGCGAAGGAAGTCCATTAAGATTAAGTCGTGTAAGACGATGCCGGTAGAGAACCCCAAAGGCCTGGCTTACGCCACGCTTGCGAAGTGCGCGCACACCGTGTACAAGGAGTGCGTCGCGGACCCCGACTTGTGGCTTCCGACCGAAGGTGGGCCACGGGAGCAGGCAGTGGCAGAAGGAGATGAGTGCAAATGCCACGCAGTGACGCGCAGGGCACTGGTCGAAACGTCGTATGGGAGGTTGGTGACGCACAGGGCACTGGTCGAAACGTCGTACAGGAGGTTGGTGACGCACAGGGCACTGGTCGAAACGTCGTACAGGAGGTTGGTGACGCATAGGGCACTGGTCAACGTCGTACAGGAGGTTGGTGACGCACAGGGCACTGGTCGAAACGTCTTATGGGAGGTTGGTGACGCACAGGGCACTGGTCGAAACGTCGTACAGGAGGTTGGTGACGGCACCGTATGGGAGGTTGGTGACGCACAGGGCACTGGTCGAAACGTCGTATGGGAGGTTGGTGACGCACAGGGCACTGGTCGAAACATTGTATGGAAGGTCACGTGAATGCTCTGGTGATCGGTTCGGTGGAGGATTGGGCTGAGGGCCAGACGTTACCATAGAACAGTGGGAAGACCAGCGACCGAACGATGAGGAGGTCCTGGTCACGAAAACCACCGGGGTCTTTGAGAGTGTGGCACTCGACTTCCTATTCATGTCCCCCCTGTGGCACTCGCAGCTCATCGAGGTGCCAACTTGCCCCCAGATTCCAGCTCCCTTCCTCGCTCCCTGAGGCGCTGACGCGTCATCCATGTGTTCCTCAACGCCAACCAAGCACGATCCTCCCTCTCCCGGCAAGCAAAACTCTTCAACTATGTGTTGCTGCGTTGTGACACTGCCTGCTGACTACTCAATGTGTCAGTTGACGGCGCATCTGTGAGACTGCTTCGCGCAGCCGCCGCCCAAGAAGGACGATACTGCCTGCTGACTACTCAATGTGACAGTTGACTGCGCATCTGTGAGACTGCTTCGCCGCCGCCGCCCAAGAAGGATGACACTACCTGCTGACTACTCAATGTGACAGTTGACGGCGCATCTGTGAGACTGCTTCGCGCAGCCGCCGTCCAAGAAGGATGCCACTGCCTGCTGACAACTCAATGTGACAGATGACTGCGCATCTGTGAGACTGCTTCGCGCCGCCGCCACCCAAGAAGGACGACACTGCCTGCTGACAACTCAATGTGACAGATGACGGCGCATCTGTGAGACTGCTTCGCGCAGCCGCCGCCCAAGAAGGATGAGGAGCGCTTCGACTTCCATGGGGTTACATGGCCGACCCCTATGCTCCCTGTCGCCGGTGTCCACAACAACGTTGCGCAGGCCGACTTCTCTCAGCCGTACTGGGTGATCAACCACGAGGCATTGTGGAGTCAACTCACTGTGCCTTGGTCGGCAACTGAGCTCCGGGTGCGATGACGGGCTCCCACGAGCGCGCTCTGTTGTGGGCCTTCTGTGGTAATGATGTCACATTGTGCTTCATGGCAATAATTAGCCTCAAACAATGAAACCGAGCGAAGCGGGCTAGCCAGGGCTGCACACGCCTTCATTCGCAGCATACTCCCAAGCGGGCAAACCAGGGCTGCACACGCCTTCATTCGCAGCATACTCCCAAGCGGGCTAGAGGCTGCACACGCCTTCATTCGCAGCATTCTCCCAAGCGGGCAAGCCAGGGCTGCACACGCCTTTATTCGCAGCATACTCCCAAGCGGGCTAGCCAGGGCTGCACACGCCTTCATCCGCAGCATACTCCCAAGCGGGCAAGCCAGGGCTGCACACGCCTTCATTTGCCGCATATTCTTCACCCATCGCCTTTATTCTTTCGAAGCTTTGCCATGGAGGTTTTGCGGGCTGGGAAGGTGGGTATGGGGCATGCTGGCTGACACGTGGGAAGGTGGGTATGGGGCATGCTGGCTGACACGTGGGAAGGTGGGTATGGGGCATGCTGGCTGACACGTGGGGGGAAGGTGGGTATGGGGCATGCTGGCTGACACGTGGGAAGGTGGGTATGGGG
>LGRX02035568.1:0-77388 GCA_001247695.2 Cymbomonas tetramitiformis | reverse complement strand
TTACACGGGAGTTGTTGCATCAAAACAGGTCTATAACCTGACATTTGAAACATCGTCGCGGTGTGAATCTGCTTATCCACATTGGGGCCTACGTTTTTAATCATATTGTATCCAACCAATCCTGGTTGTTGTGACATTGATGTATACTATTACCTACAAATTTAAGCGGCAACAGCGGCCTATCTCAGACATAAAACGTTCCAAAGTAAGGATATAATACTCTAGTATTAATCCCCGGTTTGGCACAATAGCACCATGTTTAAAATACAGTTTCGATTACACGGTTTTGACCAATACGAAGAACGGCTGTCGTTTCGCAAATAATCATTACCTCGTTACTGCTTGTCAAATCTACCGTTTGTAAAGCGTCAGATGGTTGTGCTACATGAGTTTGGAAATAGAAGGAACTGTTCAAACCCCGTGAATCCAATCCTGTTAGGCTTCTGACGCCCATTTCTGAGGGAAGATTTAAACGTACCATAGGAATGAACTGATTGTTGAGCCAATCTTCATAACTGTTAATCTTACAACCCGATAGCGTACCATAGTTGTCAGCTTTACCGATAGTGAGCAGATTGAAGGCTGCAAGAGGGTCGACTCTATAGTTAGGAACGAACAGGTTATTCAAGTTAAATTGTAGAGCACCTAAATGACCAGCTGAAAATCTAAAGTAAGACGGGAGGTAAGCTGTACCACAGGTGTTTTCCAATTTGATAAGTCCTAAAGGTTTATCCCGATAATCCCCTGGACGTTGAACAGCATATATGTTATCAATACACTGTGAACTCAAAGAGAATCGCGTACTTTTGTCCATCGTAGAGGCCCCTTCAAAAAACGAAAAGTAGTTCTTATACGGAATTTCCAAAAAACCGTCACGCAATTTTGATTCTACGGCGGCATCGTAGACACCTGAACTGAAAGTGATTGTTTCTACGGTAAAGTAAAGGTCGTCTAATAAAAAGTCCCCTTGTGATATTAAAGTTTGTTGGGCTTTTTCCGTGAGGGCGTCTTCAGGTGGACTACCTTGGACAAACGCTCCTAACACCTCAGGCCCATGCAAATACAATCTGATTTGAACTGGAGGAAGAAGACTTGTATCGATATAACTGGGCTCGGCTTCTCCTAATATGCTGAGCCAGGTATTCAAGATGTATGGACGTGGTGCGGCATAGAAATTGGCAGCAACATTGATTTCTTGATTTTTGAGAACACGTTGATAAGTCATTTCTTTACTGAGTGTTGTTTTGATGGTGTCGAGAACGGTTGCTACCGTGCTGTAACTTTGAAAACCAGTGGTCAACTGCTGCCCTCCTGCGAAGACCTCACAGCGAGAGATGAGCTTTTCAAGTCCGTTGGGAAGCGTAACAATTAAATTTTTATCTGTAGTGTCCGTATATGCTATAGGAGTTTTGCACGAACCTTTGCAATGCATACTGAGACTCTTCATATTAACGATGGAATTGACAGGCAGATTCAAAGTTATAGTTGAATACCTCGATGCTTTAGTAAGATTAGTGGTTTCTAATCTGAAGTAATTAGTTGAATATGAGTTCATTTTTGACAGCCCGTACGCCAGGCTCATCGGAAGGCTCATTCTTGTATATATATTATAAAGATTATAAAATATCTGAGAGACCAACAGGTGCTAATTCTTCGACCTTGATACTTATAGAATAATTTACGCTGCCGTCGCTAGCTGAAGTAGGGGACGCTAATGGTATCAGTCGGGCTTTACTGTCAGTCAAGGTGATTCTAAAGGAAGTGAATTGTGACCCTGAAACTTCGATGACAAAGTTTTGGTTCGGGTCTATATATCTTATGAAGTCTGTTGTTGTATCGCTGGGTAACAAGATCTTTGCAAATATATCGCTGCTAATCATTTCATTGCTGTTCGTAAATGTGGATAGGTTCGTTGATTCAATGTTGTGTGTCGGTAGCGATGTAATACGAAGGTATAGAGCATCATTGGTCTGAATGTTGCAAGGGTATATCGATTCACATAAGCTGTACGCTACAACATAACTTGTTTGAAACAAGTCTAAGAGCTGAGACACTGTACTCATACCTGCCGTACTGCGGTTAACACGACCACCGAGTACTTGGTCGGAATCGTTGTATTTGCCTGCTCTGGAAACTGAGGTATTTAAGGCGGCGTCTAAAGGAGACCCAGGTATAGCTTGAAAATCGCCGCTGACACTAAAAGCTACAAACTTTACATCGGGCTGTGGTGGTCTTAATTCTATACGAAATTTGTTCTCATAATTTAAGGCCCCGCCGTTGTCCTTATCATAAGTTATGGTAACTGCTTGTAAGGTCGTGCCACCGATAGCAGTTCTTATTGCGGTGGCCAGTTTAGATGTGAATTGGTCCAGCTCTGTATAATTTGCATAAGGTATTTTCACTTCCGTTAAAGTATTATTTACCGTATGACCCACATAGAAGATGCCATTGGTTTCATTAATACTGTACCATGTCTTTGCACAAGAAAAAGTATTCAATGTTAATCTCAATTTCGATTCCACTCGATAATTTGTCAACTGAGTTGGTACGTTCATCTGTAGAACTCGTGCATCTCCATTACTATTGTCTTCCGAAGACAAGAACAAAGTTCTCGTACTAATTACGCTCATCTATATTAATATAACAATTATCTTTTATAGAATCAACAGTATCCCGCTCTAAAGGAATTGGTTCTTCAATGTTTCCAGTACAAAGGTCATCGTAAAATTCTGGACGTTTGATATAATCATCTACAAGCAATTCTACATGAGCTTCTTTAATATCGGGGTATTGAAGTTTGGCTAAGCGTATCAATTCTTGACGGTCCATCTTATTATCATATAAATCAAATTTATCAATGTTCCAAACAAAGGTTATAATATACTATATATAATCCTCGTTTCGGAACTTTTGATTTTGCCGTTGTTCCTAAGTAAGCTTATATTACTCTATATTAAATCTCATTTTGGAACAACTCCTTGTCTTGGTCAGCACGACCAGTGGCTTGGCGTATCATCTCTGTGATTGGGTCATATACTGGCACTTCCGTTAATGGTTTCTGTTCTATAGGATTCAATCCCAATTTTCCACGTATGTAATTCTTCTCACCTAAGCTTTCCGTAACACCCATTATATTCATGAAATCTGTGAAATTCACATTGGGAGTTTCTGATAGTAAGATTGGTTCTAATAAACCTTGAGTGGTCCTAAAGATACGTTCGTCGTTGGTGTCAGTCGGTGTGTAATATCCAAGGTACCCTCCCACAGCCGAACCTGTCATGGCGTTGGCAAAGCCGTAACGAGACCTCGCTGTACTAACCCGCGTAGACTCCGGTGCATCTGAGTACATCTGTTCCACGCTATGTAATTTTGTCAAATCGTTTTCCGTACCTACCTTTGGATTGACGTGCACGATATCGTAATTGCTTTTAGCATGTGGTTTCAACCGGGCTGGTAATGACACTAAATCGCCTTCTGTTGAGTACAACACCTGCTTTTCCGTAGGAGTGTTCATCGGTTCTTGCATAGGATTGATTGCTGGGTTGAAATGATGCCCTTCTACGTTGTTAACTTCGGCTATATAATTGCTTTGACCACCTCCATTAGAGTGACCAGTCACAGATAACTTATACCCACCGTATTTACTTTTGACATCGTCAAATCGTTGTTGTGCTTCTTGATATCTTGATGTACTACGTTGTTGTTTCATCAATGTCAAAAGATTTACATACCAATCTTCTACATTTTGTCCACGTGAGATGTCCTGGGCAAGAGTGTTCAGACTTCCAAATTCTGCATCAGAGCCTCGATATGCAATAATAACGTCTTGGCTTTTAGGATTGACCAACGTTGTAGAGTTTCTACCCGACAAACTTCGGTCTACGTAATAACCCGGAAGTCCTTTCATAATACTTTTCAACCGACCTCGGTCACCATAACTATAAGCATAAGAGACATCTGATGCCCGTGCATACCTTGTTTGTGTAGGATTGTCCCTAGACGTGATATTAGCACCAAAGACTTTGTTCAGGGCGGTTCTTGGAACTTTTACGGCGTCTTGACTTAAGGCATTCAGCAAATTAGAGGTGTCCCTTTGTGTATACTTGTCAACATCGTTAGGTTTCATGATTGGTTTACTCTTGACCGTAACCATAGTTTTGAAAGGTTTACTGCTGTTGTCAGATCTGTTACGCGAAACCGGACTATGTATTTGTATCTCATCTTTATCGGCATCAACAGAATTATTAAAAGAACTGGTTGACGGACGACAGTAAGCATTGGACTGATAGCTTTGATTACAAGGTACTTGCATTACTATTAAGTACTTTTTGATTTGGGTGCTAAATCGGCTCCAGTTATGTAACTTATTCCTTTTTGTAAAGGACTCATTGGAGCCGGTGGTGGTACCTGACTCCTTGTTGTTACTCTTGTGGATGCTTGGTTACCAAACATTCTCGGCGACGACAATTCACGTAACTTCAATGATTCTGCGACTGCAAGTTTTATATTTCTATCCTTTCCAGTAATCCTTGACGGTCCAGCTTCAGGAGTGGTTGGTATTAGTTCTTTGGATGCATCTGCGAACATGGCGTTTCGGTCTTGAGCGTCTTTGGCAATACGCTGCAACGCTTGATTATTGATATCGTCTTGTGTCATTGTGTGCATTGGATTCATTGTCATCATAGGATTAGGCATGGTTATATTAATACCACTGCTATAGTCCTGAATATCTCTCACTAATGCATTGGAATTTATCCCTGAATCTCTTAGAGTGTTATAGAACACAGCACTGTTCTTAGGGGGCATCGTTATTACGTAGTTGCTTTTAGCAAGTTTACCATATCCTTGAAACAGAGTGTCGGAAGTTGAGCCGTTGGCAATTCCCATCATTTTCATACAATTGCGTCTTCCGACCTCATCGGTCAATATTGTTCTCATTATATATTAACGGTTTCTTTTTTTCAACAACTTGATTTCCGGGTCTGGAATATCAACAAACTCATTCTCTTCAGACTTCTCATAGAATATCAATTGATATTTACGCTTGCTTTTCCCAGACCGATTGAGCTTGAGGTAACCTTTCAATGTCTTTTGATAATTAGGGGATTTCTTGTCGCTGATAAACACATTGACCTCGTAGTTGTCGTAATTTCTAGATGTCTTGGAAGCAGTATTTCCTTCTATACCCTCTTTCTTCAACGCACGCTCAGATTTTGCAGCCTGTTTACTTTCACTATCAGTCTTACTACCTCGGGTCTCTTTGGATGGTTTGGAAACAGGTCCTTGAACCTCTTTCAGTTCTCGCGGCTTGTATTGTCGGCTTAAGGTATCACCGTCGCCGTCCTCTATTACGAAAGACAATCCCTTTCTACTTCTGACCTTATACACCTGCGTAGACCATGTTTGGCTCTCTTTGTCAAACGTCTTCTTAGTCACACGTAATCGCACCCTATCGCCTGGTTTAATGTCTAACTTCTGTAAGAGTTTGGCAGTTTGATTGCGTTTCAACAAGACACTTCTAATAACACGATTCTTATTCATGTCATCGGGAGGGGTATCATTGATATTCCCTTGGTTTACCGTTTCATTATAGTTCTCGACGATAGAGTCCAAATAGTCAACCCAATTATTCTTACCGGTTCTCGCCTCGTTAAAATTAAATCTTCGTTTCAAAGTTTTGTTAAACCGCTCGATTTTCCCTTGACGAGTGTGGTCCTCTTTTTGAGACGTGTAATGTTCGATACCCTTCTCTTTCAACAATGCTTGAACTGGTTTGTTCGTGAACTCGCTGCCTAAGTCTGTACTAAGAGTGTCCATTTTGGTTTCGTTTATCAATCGTTTCATGGCAGGAATGATGCCCTCCACATCCTCTTGTCTTTTATTGTTCTTATCTCTGACGGTTTTGGATTTCAAAGCGATTGCATACGCTTTGTTAGTATTAACGTTAACCGCAGTCAGAAGAACGGCATATCCTTTGTTCACCGACTTATCTTTCGGTATAAAAGCCAAATCGGCTTGTATAGAGACCTTATTGACCGGCCCATACGTCGGGAAGTAATCCTTACGATTTACCCTTTTAGGCTGTGATAAAACTTGTGATGTCTCAGTCTTGGAAATAGCAGCCTTGACCTGAGATTCTGTGACCTTGTAACCTTGTGCTTTAAGCTTCTTGGTAAATGCATTGGCACTAGATTGACCAAACTTTGGGTCTAAAAATAACTCTTGAAGTCTACTCTCAGATATTGGTTTACTTGTCATACTATATAATAGTGTTACATATAGTATACAATGACTTATCACATTAAAACTTACACAAAAAGTCAAGCACGTAAACTCGGTGTAAAGGTCAGTCCTTCAAAGAATCAAAGCAAAAAAATTGATGTTTTCAAGGATGGTAAATTAGTCGCTCAGGTGGGTCAGCTTGGTGCTTCTGATTATCCAACGTATATGGCATCGAAGGGTAAAGAATATGCCGATGAGCGACGTCGATTGTACAAAATCAGGCATAAGAAAGACCGTAATCTAGTCGGTAGCAATGGATATTACGCCGACCGATTGTTGTGGTGATTAGTAGTAAATGTTCCAAAGTAAGATTATATTACTCTATATATAATCCTTGTTTCAGAACTTTTGATTTTGCCGTTGTTCCAAAGTGAGGTTTAATAGTACTAATTATTAATCTAAGAACGGAACAACTTCCCACGTTTCCCAATTGATATTGCCCTTATCGTAAACGAAATTGAATGTCTTTGACTCCGCCCTCGTTTCCATGCTCAAGGACCGTACACCTTCATGTTTACAAGGATGCCTAATAACCATATTGGTCATCTTGACTGGTGTATGTAGTTTGCGGTTGATGACCATGTCTTTCATAACATCGTGATTGATATGTTGCAGGTTATCTACGCTCAAAGAGAATCCCTTAATCTTTGTCATGGTGTAACCATCAGCAAACTTCAAACTGTATGACTTCGGCCCCGTCGCCAAGAACTCGATGCACTTACCATGGTCTCTTTCTAAATGCTGCAAATCACATTTCAGAAAACCCAACCATGGCTGTCGATATGCATTGCCATGATATATGTGATAGTTCTCAGGGGTCTCGCGATATATGATTGAATCACAATCAAAGTAGAGAACATTAGAGAAGCCTGCTACCTCTATCAACTGATACAGCTTTAATCTACCGTAACTGGTTATGAATGCAGCCAGGACCTCGTTGGTCGAAAATCTGGTGTCTGAAAATACTTCTGAATTTTCAGTGAAGTTCATCAAGACCATTTCGTTGTCCTCGCTCCCAACGAACTCATACTTACAATCATACCTTTTATTGCTAATGGTATTGTAGAACTCACCGGGATTTTGTATAACCTTGCTCTTAGATTTATTCTGACGTTCTCCCAATTTACCGTAGAGTATATTTTGCATGTCTTTGGAGACCTGTCTCATTCCGGGATTGTGTTTGATATTTGCCTTGTCTAACTTGACACTCTCGTGAAACATGAATTGCTCGATAAACTCGTCGATGTCTCCGTCGGGTGGTCCGGAGGCTTCTGTTTTTAGTTTCAGAAACTTGTCGATGTAACCAGCGAACAAGGCATTGGTAGTTTCCTTCCAATGTTTTATCTCGTATATTGCATTGATGGTGTATCCTTTTTCAATGGCCTTCTCCAGCTCTACTGTTGTCCACGTACCTACCATCTCGTACAATGGAAAGATCAGCTTGCCTGTTCTATTGTCCACGTGAGGCAGAATGCCAAATTTTAGATGAATCGGAGGAATGACTTTGCATTTTACCAAACCGAAGTAGCCATGAATGCCAAGTGTCTGGAAGTCTCTTATGACCTCGGGATGGCCTTTGGGGAATACATTTGTTTTCATGACACTCGGGTACATGGAATTATAGTCGAGGTATCGTATGTGCTCGTTGTGGTTGACCTCGTAGTACAACTTACCCAGGTCTACTCTCCCTCCATGATATACATCTCTATCCACGATAGGAGAAGCCAACGTTTGTCGCTCTAAAAAGTCTTTACCAATCTTGGACAATTTCAGCTGATTTACTGTTTCATCCCATGCCGACTCCCAGATATACTCAAGATTATATCCTGCTGCCTTGATAGCATCCAGTCTCTTCATCGTTTGCCGATTGACCTCACCAAACGTCATGCCCGATTTACGCCCTTGTTGATACTGAATATCGTCTTTGTGGTATTTCTTCAGGTCGGCATGAAACCAGCTTCCGAGGAACTCATACACCGTGTTGGTGGTGTCGTCATAAGCATCGACATATATCTGTAAATCTGCTAGTTTATAATTTCGTTTGCCATCGTAATCGCGTTTGAGCTTGGCTGACGTAGTGTGGACAATGTAATCCAACCACTGATTTTCTTTGATAGATGCATTCTGCGACTTGACCAATGATTGCAATATAGCCACTGAATCCTTTGGCATGCAATCACTTCTCCATATATTAATCGCCAGTTGTGCCAACGTCAGATAGCTAAATGGGTCAAATTTGTTGTCGGTTATCTTCAGAAAACAATCCCTGAAAGCGAACACTGCACGGCGTAGAATGGTCACGTCATCATGGCAATATCGTGCAATCTCTTTTGGATTTTCAAATATAAAACACTTGTATCTCTTTTCATGCCACCATTGGTACAACTTTTGATAAGCCTCAGGTTGCAGTATCTCTGGATTATAGTACTTGATATCAGGATATAGACCGATGTATTTCTCATTTTCCAACGTGTTGAAGAGATGTGGATAATACCCTTTTGATATTTCGTTTTCAAAGCCAAACATCTCTGGCAGAGCATGCAATGGACGTGACATGAACATGTATGAATCAATGAACCTCACGTTGGCAATCTTAACACACAATATATCAGCCCCTGTGTACAATATATCCTTGGGAGGTTTTCTTTGAACGTTAATAACATGCTCTACTATCAATCTGAAGTCGAACTTGGAACCGCAATGGGCAATGTATGTATAACCTGAATGCTTCTCTAAACATGTCCATTCAAGAAACTCGTCTATTGACTTGTGAATGACACGTACGCCATTATGATATTGACTCTCGCAGTGGTTGACGACAAGCTTGCCGCTGTCGTTTCGAGTTTCAAAATCGAAACACACAATTAATTCAGGTGACAGTACGGACTTCGGTTTGACCTGTGTCATGTAGCATCTGTGTTCATATAGATTACAAACGACCTTACAATTTGGGCATGCTTTGTATCCACACACGTGTTTCTCCTTAGGATTGAACTTGACATTGCACATCTTACATTTGTGAAGCTGATTGCACGTCACCAATTCTTTATGCAAATTGTAACATTCTTCGTTCATGAATTTACGATTGCAAATATCACAATGATGCCATTGCTTGTTTCCTTTTGTCAACCGTACATCCTTGCTGGCAAATATGCATTTTTGAGATTTGCATTGGGTGCAAGATGGACGATAGGTTTTTCCTCTGAAGCAATCAATACGCGTGATAGGTTCATAATGATTGTCGTGCAACAATATATGAAAGCTGTTATTATAACTTGAATACTCATTGTGTTCGTTGAAGTACGGCGGGTAATACATGATTGGTTCACCGCCAAGTCGTTCAGTGATACCCCACACAAATATATTTCTGCTGTAATGCCTCTCTAAAACTGGAAAGTCTTCGATATTGATTCCTTCGTCAGCATCCTTTTTCGCAAACAATTCCAAACGCAATCGAACGGAAACTGATGTTATGTTGCCCTTGTGACCGCTGGCGTCTCGTTTCAGTTGTTTCCACTTATTCTCGTATTGATTTTTACATACAACATTGTCGCTTAGCATTGTATCTAATTTCCGTTTTCTATCAAGCAGTTCCAAAGATTTGATGCCACAGTTATTGCGGGATTCAATCTTAATGACACATTGCTTCAGTCGTAATTCTACGGTGTTTGTTGGTGCGGCTAAGCATCGAGACCCCTTGCCTTCTGGTGGTTTTGAGGAGTAATATTCTACCTCCACATCTTTAGCAACCTCAACCGACTTTTTGCTGCTATCTCCACCCTTAGGACTTTGCAGCATCTCTTCAAACTTCATCATCACATCTTGACGGTCGGAACCTTTCACCCATTTGGATGTAGTCCCATCCTCGAAGACCGCTCTCATTGATACTTGCTCAACTCCTTTTGTCTTCTCCGGTAACCAATAGTTCAGACTGCTACCATCAGGTGCTGCTCTTTGTAAAAACGTTGTGAATGGTACCTTCAACTTCTCAACGTCTGTGCTAAACTTCTTTATATGTCTCTTGGAATCTCCAATGCTGTACTTTTGAATCTCATCAAGTCTACTTTGTTCTTTGGCAGGTTTCTTCCCTATCTTGGTCCATTGTCGTCTGGTAACTTTCTCAACCTTCTCTTTTGATTTCCGATAGTTCTTCTTGTAATCACGTATAGCTTTGGCTCTATCATCACCGGTTAGGTTTCTACTTTGTAAATTTTCCCAATCATCGGCTGTAAGCTTATGGCGAGCCTCCGGATTTTTTTTCTTGATTTGGGGGGCATCTTCCTATACTATACAAATTATATTTTTGTGACGTCCGCTGCTCGGCGTTTTCTAATCTGCTTTTTCATTCTTTCGCGTTTCTCAATATTAGCTATGGAGTCACGGAATGTCTTTACACCCGTATATTCTGCATTAGGTCGTTGAAATACTGGGTCACCTGTTATTGTGCCAGTGCTTGTTTGGTCCAAAGGAGCTACCATGATAGGAGCTATCCTACGAGGTGCCTTCGATGGAAGAGCAGGGTCTTTAATAGGCTGTTGGTAGAGTGGTTGTCCGGTTGGAGTTCCATGGTCTAAAGCTGTTCTATTGGCAGATTT
Organism: Cymbomonas tetramitiformis; assembly: GCA_001247695.2. NCBI lineage: Eukaryota > Viridiplantae > Chlorophyta > Pyramimonadophyceae > Pyramimonadales > Pyramimonadaceae > Cymbomonas > Cymbomonas tetramitiformis. The sequence goes on along the minus strand of LGRX02035568.1, from coordinate 66,511 downwards.
CTTTGTCTTTTTGGCCACTGGTCGGCCTCGTAAGCTTTTCAGTCTTTCAGCTTGTGTCATCTTACCGGGCCTCTTTCTAATTCCATGTTCTTCTCTATACTCCTGAGCACATTGCTTCAATTTTGCAATCCAAGTCTCCTTAGTCATATAGTATATCTCATATAAAAGTTCCAAACTGAGGATTAATATTAGTATATCATATCCTTACTTTAGAACACTAAGTCACATCAAGACATTTATTTTCTTAAGGTATCTTATAGTGACCCAATGCCAGTCAAAGGGCAGAAGATTACCGATAGTGAAACGTTGGAACGTCTCGCCAAAATGAGAGAGAAAGCTTTAGAGACACGTCGGGCGAAGGCAAAAGTCAAATCTGATTTGAAAATGGCGGAACAACTTAAGGAAAATGAGAAAGTTGTGGCAGCTCAGGAAACCATTAAGAAAGCTACAACTACGATTAAACCGGAACCGCAGCCAGAATCGGACCCTGAACCTGAGGTTGAACACGTCGTTGTTAAAAAACCTAAGGCACCTAAAAAGAAACCCAAGAAGCAGGTAGTAATAGTTGAATCTGATAGTTCTGAATCAGAAGAAGAACCAGAGGTCATTGTTAGGAAGTCCACACGGCGTAAGCAAAGCCGAGTTGCATCGGACCCGGGGACAATCGAAGATTGTTCCTTTTCACCTCCACCTCGTAAGAAAGATGCAGAATTACATCCTCATTACGACAAAGCGTACAACAGTCTATTTCTATCGTTATAGTATATGCAGTTTCAAAGACTGAAAGATAAATCATATGATATTCAAGTGCCAAAGAGTTCAGCGTTTCCAATTGACACACCCGATGATTTTATTCAATTGCACGGGGTCATATTAGCGTGTGCAAAGCGTGGCACGGGAAAATCATGTAGTCTTACACACCTACTTCGATTGATGAAACAGAACAATGCTTTAGACAGACTTATTCTTGTATCACCAACTTATCACAACAATATGCATTACTATAATGACCTGCCACTCGCTCAATCAGATGTATTAGAGCCTACTGTCGATGTTCCAAATCAGATTGAAGGCATCCTTGATACCGAAGCTCAAGAGTACGATGAATATCAAGAGAAAATGGAACGGTATAAGAAGCTTATGAAGATGTTAAACAACCACAACATCAGTGTGTATGAGATTCCGGGTGAATTGCTATTGGAATTTGGAGATGAGAATGGTAATATTCTTCCTCCGCAACACAAGTATGGTGGCAAACGGCCAGTAATCGCCGCCTTCTTTGATGATACACAAGACACCGACATGATGAGACCATCGAGTAAGCTCAGCAACATGGTTATCAAACATAGACATCTTGGAAAGCTTAAGGACGGGGCCCTTGGAGTGACATTGTTGTTTGCAACTCAGAATTATACCTCAAGCTCGGGAGGCTTGCTAAAATCAATAAGAGGTAACCTAACACATATGTTAGTCTTCCGAAATAAGAATAAAAAAGAGATTGATAAAATAGGGGAGGAGGTCGGAGGGGAGATTCCAATCGAGGAATTCAACTCGGTATACAATCAGGCTATACAAGGGCCTCATGATTTCCTGTTTATTGACCTGCATCGGAAACCGAGTCATTTAAGTATGTTCAGAAGGAATTTCAACGAGTGGATTCTTCCCGCTCAAACTCTACAATCATAAACTTTAGACTATTTTTCAGCGTTTGACCTTACTTTATAAATTTTCATCAGTTTGTCAACGTAATTGACAACTTCATCAGTCACACAACAACACTCGTCATCATAATGGGAAGGGTCATCTGGCGGACAATTATAAGGCAATGCAATAAGTTTTTCAAGAATCTCCTGGGTGTCTACGTGTGTCGAACCTTCATCTGCATATATTTCCTTTACAATATAATCATGAGCTAGTTCGACTTGTTTGTTGACCGTAAGTTCACCGAGAATAAGTGTCTTGAGAATATTCATTTTTGTTTCGGTATCCATTCTTACTTATGTTAGAATTGAAATCTTTAAGTAGTGTTGTATGTCTATAGACAGTTCCAAACTGAGGATTAAATATACTATATTATAATCTGAGTTTAGAACAATGAATATCTTAGAGCTATTCTCCGGCACGGCATCGGTCAGCAAAGTACTTAAAGAACTGTACGAAAATTGCGAAATCGTATCGGTTGACATATTGCCGGGTTACAACCCGACTCATGCAGTCGACATCTTGACCTGGGAATATACCGTGTATCCACCAAAGCACTTTGAGATAATCTGGGCATCTCCGCCATGCACCGAGTATAGTAAGGCAAAGAGACGTAGCCCACGGAATCTAGCCTTGGCTGATAGTATAGTCGAGAGAACATTGCAAATCATTGACTACTTCAAACCTACGTATTGGTACGTCGAGAACCCCGCTGATGGTGGCTTGATGAAACATAGACCGGTGATGCAACATATGAACAAATACATACACACGTGTTGCTATTGTCGATATGGTTTTGAGTATAGAAAGGCGACAAACATTTGGACTAATAGACATGGACTAAACCTAAAGATGTGTTACAAACACAGCACACCGTGTCAATCAATGGAATTGTACGGGAAGCATATGAAGTCGGCTCAATATGGCCGAAGCTCGTGTGCAAAGCATGGAGTAGGCAGGGGTAAGGCTGAAAATGCTTTTAGTATACCTCGTGAATTAATTATTAGTCTTGTGCCAAAGTGAAGATATATTATTATAGTATTAATCCTTAATTTGGAACTTTAAAATACTATTGGGTGTATCTTTCTTGATACTAAATGGTCCCACAGCTCAACACGTTTCCTTGACTTTTTCTCTTCTTCAGATTCTTCATCGTCAATGAATTGGTACTCTCCATTGAACAATCCATACTCCTTAAAAAGATCGGGTGACCGAAATTCTAACAATTGTCGGTGTTCTTCTAAGAACTCAGGTTCCACCGTGTACACATATCCTAACTTCTCTTTGTTCCTCTTCCTCTTCCCGATTGTAAACCCGTCTCCGAACAATGCATGGTACATCTTATTTAGCATTGCATTGCATTGCAACTCCGTTGTCAAGTCAAAATCTTTTCCGGTTTTGCTAAAGATTTGTTTGTACTTCTTGTTGAACTCTTCGCTTTCCTCCGGTGTCAATGCTCTTTGTGAATCGATGGCACACTTGTCCTCGATTCCAACTAGTTCTTGAAGTTCTTTGAGTAACAATATTCTCATATTGGTACATGTTACTATGTTCACCACGAAATCATCGGCACTTTGTACTCTTTCATACATATACTCTTTATCATGTAGCCAAAAGTGCTTCGAAGCCGCAAAGTGTTTCTTTAATTCATAGTCCTTTGTGTAGTACTTTCTATATGTGTTCAAATGCTCCTTTGGTACTTGCAATATCTCATGAATTCTCGACCACTTTTCACAACCTTCAGGGTCAAAGTCCTTAGCAAGGTCGTCCTCAGCGTCCTCCCATTTTGTTCTTTTATTCTTCACATAAGGAAACTCGAACACAAAGCCTTGTTCTTGCATGATTTGGATGAAGTGAGCAAACTTGTTTGTGCTATAACATTGCTGCTCGTAAATGTACTCGACTAGAAAGTCAAAGTACTCTTCATTCAATACTTTTGGTACTAATGGATTGTCAAAAAGTTCGTATCCAAACTTGTCGGTATCTTTGTAAGTCTCTCTCACTTGTTCAAGAGTAAAAGGGTTACACTTGAACCTTTTACCATAGAAGAAGATGTATACCTCCGAAATGTTTCTTTCACGTTGAATTTGTTGACTCATAGCAAGAGGGTCGATTGTATGTTCTTTGAAATAACCAAATACAGGTCGCCTTTTGTCATTGTTGCTATCTATACCATACAATACTTTTGGGCTAAAAATGATTCTTGGAGTTGTGTTGAAATCGGGTAATATGTCGGTCTCGTCGGTTATCAATTCTACATCGGGATGGTGCTCTATCAAATACGCGTGCAATTTTGTGGCGAGTGTTTTAGAGTCACATGCCACTATATACCCGTTTGGTTGTGATTTTATTAATTCCCTAAATTGATGCTCACTTTGAATTTCTTTTATCTTCACTCCATCATAATGGTTGTGTTTATTATGTATGTATGTGTATGGTTTGTTGACCAAATTCATGTACTTCATGCATCGGTCACTTATGTCCGCGTCAACCGCTATGTAGTTCTTGCAATCATTCAATACTTGTTTCAATCTAACCCACAAATCGACCCGCTTATTGTTTAATGTCTCACTAGCAATCACGTGCTTCAATAACGAGTTGAACTCGTCGATGAATATTGTGTACCCACTCAGGTCTAATCTTCTCAATTTTGCAAGGCTATCAACTTGTATCACGATATTTTCTCCCCTTTGTATGTCCTCTACATTCTTGTAAAATTTGCATTCAACTCCGCTCTCATTAAACGTTTGATATATGGTTTGTCCCAAGCTTACTCTCGAAACTATGGCTATAAATTTCAGTTTGTTGTGAGCGATATGGTCCCTTACACTTGTAGTTTTGGACGTTCCGGGTTTGGATTTCATTATGCACGATTTACCAACCTCATAGATGTCTTCACCTCTAGTTTTTTGAAGGTACTTCAGATTCCAAATCACATGTGGCTTGATGGTATTCTTGGGTGTCGGTTTCATTTTGTGATAATTAATGATGTTCTCATTCCTAGATAAGAGCCACCCGATGGCATCAAAGTCGCCATTGGGTTTACATGAATTCCAAGTTTGATTGTTGGTATCTTGGTGATAGTTAGGTTTAGTTTTGCAAAATGCATCCCACTTGTCATATTGGTTCAATCCTTTCATGGCGGTGGTGAATTTGAAAAAATCTCCGAAATTATCGATGATATTGTTAGGCAACATGTCCAATATACTATCAATGTTCTTATTGCTTAAGTTGTAATGCACGTCTCCTTCATATTCAAATTCCTTTTTAGGTTTAACTTCATACTTTCCGGTCTTTTCATTTTTTTGTGAGCTGGATGTGTAAATGTGTTCAAACAAGAATTGCTTTAAGTTTTCGGGTATCGGCTTGATGGATGTGTCGTGGTATACGGTGTAATCCTTATGAATGATGTTCTTTTTGATATTATATATGTGTGAATGAGGTGCCACAATGTATGTTCCATTGCTCAACACATCAATCCCTATCGAGCTATTCTTCTTGTCGGCGAAGTCATCGTCATACAAAAAATACAAATGATAACCTCCACTACATGTTTTGACGGTGTATGTATCAAACTTCCTAAGAGCTTGTCCGAACTTTTTCACCCAAGGATGTGTTTTCAAATCCCACTTGTGTGAGTCCAAATCAACAACAATGATGTTGTTCACTTTGCCTCCAAAGAGACCAACGTTGTAGGATTTACAAGATTCAATTCCAATAAATTGAACATTCTTATCGTTGTAAAAGTTGGACGTCATTGGTTCTTTCGAGTTTTTCCATAACTTGTGCTTAACCATGTTTTTGAGAACGAGAGTGTCATCATAAGAAGGATTGCATTGCATAGTCATGGTTTCTTATATACATGTACAACTCTTTTCTTTAAGTAGTTTATAGACTTGGACGAAATGAAAAAAAATCTATGCACCTGAGATTTTTTCTGAATCCCTCCTCAGCCTATACTTTTCTCGTCTCTTGGCGTTTAACTCATCTTTATGAAGGGCGTAAAACGTCCTCGAACACTTCCTTGTAACCTCTCTTGTCCGTTCAACATGTGTCTCTCTATACCGTTTTTGAGCAATCTTCAAGGCTTCGCTACGGGCCATATTGATATATACATGCATTATAAGCTTTAAGTTGTTTATTCATGTTCTAAAGTAAGGATATAATACTCTAATATTAATCCCCAGTTTGGAACAAAGGCTCCGAGGTCAAAAATCGCAAAAAAATGGTCAAAATATCGAAAATCGCAAAAAGTTGAGCCCGACGTTTTTGGCCCCAAAATGACCGATATAGTGTTCCTAAGTGAGATTATATTACTATAGTATTAAACCCTAATTTGGAACATCATCAAACCTTAAAAGGTAGAAAATCGCAAAAAAATTGACCAAGATGTCAAAAATCGCAAAAGCTCGCCCGACGTTTTTTGCCCCAAAATGACCGATATAGTGTTCTAAAGTGAGATTATATTACTATAGTATTAAACCCTGCTTTGGAACAGTTCCTAGCATCACCCGCGAAAAATACTGCCAAAAAATGGGCGAAAACAGAGCCTTAAAACGTCAAAACTGCAGTCTGCAGATAGCGAAATTTCTCTACCTTTTTTCCAGAGTCTGAAATCGTATGACAGTACGTACAGTAACTGTGTCATTTGCCGGACCGATTGCCGGACCGATTGCCGGACCGATTGCCGGACCGATTGCACGACCGTTCGGGGATTACGAAAATACTTAGAAATTTCTTCTCGACGATTCACTTTCGTTGCTGCGTCTGTTTATACTACTGTAAAACTTAGCAATATCACTGAGCAGTATGGCTTCTAAAAGAACTGAACATTTTGGAAAATTTTGTTTTGTTGTTAAACCTGGAACGAATCAACGTTGGCACTACACCAGGGACTTCGGTCCGCCGCACCGTGTACGGAACGCTCCAAGCGGAGATGCGTTCTGTTGCCACTGGAGTGCTATCCCCGGATCGGACGAGTTGAGACAGTGTGAAGGAAAAGCTGGTTGTTCGGGTCAGCCCTTCTGCTCATATGCACACTACAAGAAGACTATGCCCGTTATGTGCCCGGAGCACGCTCAGCCGGTGTACCAAGAGTTTTACGACTCGGATGACACGAAGGTCTACAAAGACCTTACCGTCACGTTGGCGTCTATCACCTATGATGGTTTTGTGCAGAGGAGGAAGGCCGATATTATCAACAAGAAGAAGAGCAAGGCCCACGACAGTGCGAAGAAGTCCCGAGAGGAAACGCTGCGGATTGTGAAGCTGGCTGACGAGGCGGAGAAGAAAGCCGCTGCTGAACGCATCAAGGTTGACGAGACCCTCTACTTGACCCTCAACCAGTCCTCCTCCTCAACCGTCCCCCAGTATCAGCCCCTTTTATTGGAAGGAAACGCGGAGGACGTGGAAGAGGTCGGCGAGAAACTTGCTGGTGTGAAGTTTGACAACGCCGCGGGTAATTCGTCGGCAGAGGTGGAGGCACTCCGCGACCAGTCCGCCGTTCAGCTGCAGCGGATTGCCGAGCTCGAGAAGGCGGTGAAGGTTTCTGAAACGAAGAAAGCGAAGTGGGAGAAGGCCTACGGCGTTCAGAAGGGTGCCAACGTCAAGTTGACGAAGGAGCGGGACGCATTGAAGTCCGAGTTGGGCGATATCACCGTCCAGAACGAGCAGCTCAAGGCAGCCGACGAGGAGAAGTCCGAGCGGATTCTGGCACTGGAGGAGAACGTGAAGAACTTGCAAACCGAGTTGGACTCCTACGAGACCGATTCGGATGACGACGGTGAAGACGAAGACGCCGAAGACGACGACTCCGAGCACGCATTTGAGGCTGGCGGTGACGCTGCTGATGATCCGGATGGTGAAGCGGGCGAGGGTGAAGGTGAGGAAGTGGGCTCCCAGGAGTCGCCACGCTCAGGTGACCCCGAGGAGTACGAATACAATTACGAGGGTTACAAGGGCTATGAGGGGCGGCCCGTCACGAGCCCGGTGCGTGCGGAAGAAGTCCCGCATGTCGCATCGACGGCGAAAACAGAGCCGGAGCCGAAACAGCGTACCCAGAAGGAGAAGGAGAAGCTCGTGGGCATCGCTTACTACTTGTCGCCTACCACCCGTTCCAAAGCAAAGAAGACTTCAAAGTAGGTTCAATTATGCATGCACTTTTCGCATCAACACTTGCAATGGTGCAGTAGCGACGGTAGTTACGGCGTCATGCCGTCACAGTATATTTACATTTGTACAACATTCGCAGCTTATGGCTGCCTTTTCAGTATAGAATAGTAGGATATATGTATGTATGTATGTGCCATAGTATATGAGGCACCTAAGACAATAGCTAGTTGGTCATGCCGGGTGCAAACCCTAAATTCGCAATATGTGACTGCAGCCTGACTAGTGCCCAAACTTTATTAGTGGGTTAGTAATTCACGGATGACTTAACATTTTTGCTCAGAATAGTGCATATGAATGTTTCAGAAGGTTGCATAGTGTTTAAGTAGCATATTGGTTCATATAAGGTAGCATACAGGGTCAAAACCCTGATACCAGAACATTGCGAAACGTCACCAGAACTAATTTTATAGGTTCAATTGCACGAATGCTTGAATATTATTGCTAATACTTAATGGTTCTTAATGTTATCGACAGTCTGGTATATCATATATTCAATAACTCCTGAGCCATATCATAATATTTCTTATCTAATTCAATTCCAATAAATCTGCGATTATTATTATTGCATACCTTACCGACCGTACCGATGCCCATGAATGGGTCTAATATAACATCACTAGTGTTTGAATAAGTTTTCACAATCCATTCTAATATACAGTAGGGCTTCGCCGTCGGGTGTTTGCTTTTGTGATTACCGTTCGCAATAGTTATCACTGATTTCGGAAATCGTTTCCCGTCCGATATTGTGTTAATTCTCGGACTGTTTCCAGTGTACAGCTCAGTGCGTCTGCCCGGGACACGTGTGTACGGTTTACCGTCAGTCATTTGTGGATTATAAGTAGGTAACTTATCATAGAATACATACAACATCTCGTGACTGCGTAGTGGCATCTGATTGCAATGATAAAATCCAGAACTGACCGTTTTCTGCCACACGATATCATATCTAAACATGTTCTCATTGTTGGATATTAACTTATGTCCGAACCGAGTCGTACAAAAGAATACATATGCCGTTCGGGGTTTGCCGATACGTTTCAATTGTTTCCATAATTTATCTAAATCAATAATCTGCTTATCGAACTTGCACGCAGTTTGGTTGTAAGGTAAATCTAAGATAGCTAAGTCAATTGAATGATTATCAATGTTCGGCAAGATGTCAAAACAATCTGCGTTGAATATCTGGGTCGCCATTAAAGTACTCGAAGAAAAGAAAGGGAAGGATGCCGGTAGGTGACGCAGATATAGTAGGTATGAAAGCAAGCTTCATTGTGAAATTCATAGAAATGCAGCAGTAGCGAAACAATCGAAGATAAGCAACACCGATGTGCCAAACCGAGGATTAATATTAGAGTATTATATCCTTACTTTGGAACACATAAGGTACAAATCGGCATCACGGGCAACACGGGTAAAAGGTGGGGAAATAGGTCATATTCTCGTTATCTTATATATAGTCTATAATATGACCTAATGTGCCACCTTTTGATTTCGCGGTGATTCATTACCCATCGCGTATAACTTGTCGCAGATTTCCAGAAATGTACAAATGTTCCAAACTGGGGATTAATACTATAGTAATATATCCTCACATCGGAACACACGACACATAAGAGCGAGTTGTCGCAGATTTGGAGAAAATTCTTGGCACATTCCAAGCACATTCCAATAATTCTTGGCAGATTTCTAGAAATGTACAAATGTTCCAAACAGGGGATTAATACTATAGTAATATATCCTTACAATGGAACACACGACACACAAGAGCGGGTTGTCACAGATTTCCAGAAACACACTTTCAGATATTGTCGCAGAATTCCAGAAAATTCTAATGTGCCAAATTGGGGATTAATACTATAGTAATATATCCTCACATCGGAACACATACAACAATCAATCCATTGATATATGGTTGCGAGCTGGGAAGCGAGCAATGCAAGGCGGGCATGGGTGGTAGGTAAGGCGGCAATAGCATAGATTGTAGCCAGTCGCTGTGTCGACTTACGCAATTCTGCCGTAGATAACCGTAGGTACTCACTACATAAGAGGCGTTCCGAAATACTGGGAAATCCTGGCAAATACATAAGGTACTTAAGAGATACAAGTGTATATAATAAGGATACTCCCCCACTACACGCCTCTTATGTAGTGGCCATGGCAAGGCAGCTGAGGGATGCACCTCTTGTGCCTGCGTTGGCTGAAGAAGAAGTTGAAAGACGAGGGGAGTTGAGACACATGACTAAGGCTCAGGTGAGAGAAGCTAGCGCGCTGCAGTGGGGGCTTGAACTGGTTATCACAGTGCCCTCTGAGGTGAGGCGTTTGGCGACAGAGGTGGACTGGAAGTCCGTCGATGGCGTGTGGGACCCATGGGCAGGCACTGGGGTCATCAGTGAGGTGATGGTGGAGCAATGGCCGCAGTTGAGATTCATGAACAATGACTGGAACTCTCAGTTGGGTTGGTCTGAGGCGCATGACGCACTTCAGCCAGGTAACTATCGTATATGGAAGGAGAAGTATGGCGTCTGTGACGCAGTGGTGACTTCACCTTGGTTCGCAGCGCTGGATATCGCGTTTCCGTTGGCAGTAATGGCCAGTCGTGTGGTGGCGTGTGTCCACGTTCCATCTTATTACTTGACAGACATGACCGAGAGCAGGGCTGCGTACTTCAGACGATTGAGTCAGACGGGACGCTTGCATGTGATTGGGCATCTGGAACATGGACCTATTGGCCGCAGGTGTATGTGGGTCTTGGTGTTCAAGAATCCGCTGGTCAGAGCCAGGATGTTACAGGGTGGAGAAGGTGAAGGCATTGGTATGTTCAGTTTCAGTTTGGGCAAGTTCATGGCAGATGGTGATACGACCCAGTATGCTGAACAAGCCCATATTTGAGTCCGTGCTACTGCACGCAGCAGCTACAGATGGGGGATGTTGGAAATCTGGGCTTGCATGTAAGAGTTCAGCGTTCGATCTCAGGATATCAGAATTTTAAAAATTTTGTAGCTCTACGATCTTATGCTGTGTTGAGAATTGCTCGAACAGTTACCGGCACCAGTGAATATTAATGACGCTTACGACCAGTCGCGAGTGTTAAGTTTGTTCGATTCCGAGAATGTTTGTACCATCATATGCACGCGTTTGCGACAGCTGTAACAAACGCCGGCTTCTCATGGTACCGCGCCGGGTTTGTTCAGCTAGTGACACGCATGACAGTGGTGACAGCATGACAGGCTTTGCGAAGATGACCATCTGTGAGATGCAGACTTGTCAGAGAAGATATGGTCACTATCGAATGACCAGGGAATGATAAGATGAAGATGGCAGTGACTCCTTTGCCGCCGACGTGTCAGTCAGAATGCGGTAAACGGTAACATTGTCAGAGCTGGCATGGAATAATGACTTTCCATTGGCCGGATGAAGATTTAAGGGCTAGAACCCGTTACAGTTTTGGGAAATGTGACAGAGCATTGAGATATAAGTAGACTCTGACCGGAGGTCAGGCTAGTGGACTCATTATTGTTTTGCTTCGCAAGTACTAGGTGGCTGCTCGCGTGCCAGTGCTAGAGTGCTAAGACAGTTCTGCTCACAGCTTTTGTACACAATAATTCGTATTTTGTGGTTATAATATCAATTTTGACGGATATATTTTACTGCTGTTTTCATATTTTTTCATGTTGGAAATCTGGGCTTGCATGTAAGAGTTCAGCGTTCGATCTCAGGATATCAGAATTTTAAAAAATTTGTAGCTCTACGATCTTATGCTGTGTTGCGAGTTGCAGTTACCGGCACCAGTGAATATTAATGACGCTCATGACCAGTCGCGAGTGTTAAGTTTGTTCGATTCCGAGAATGTTTGTACCATCATATGCACGCGTTTGCGACATGTCATCGCTGACTACTGTGCTACTACTGTCTAGTCACTATCTCAGTCTGGACCCCTCTGACCCAGGGGCCTGCCTGTCAGGGCTGCCTGGCCAGAACTCAGCATCTTCCGGTTCATCCTCGTCCGAGTCTGAGTCCGAGGCTAGAAAGGTGGCCTTATTAGAGACAACCTTTGTGGTCACAGGTTGCTTACGCGCGGCATCCACACCATCCACACATTTTTCGTTTCGATATTTTTGCTCGGTAATTGATCGATTCTGATTTTTTTCATCTGGCAATCAATTGATTATGTTTTTCAATTGGTAATCGATCGAGTGTAATATGTTGATCAATCGAATTATCAGAATTTTATCGGATCAACCGACTGTTGCTTCCGAGGGATACCGATAGTATCCTGCTAAGCATATGCGCGTGTTCCGCCCTGCAAATTATAATGCGGATGCACCCGCGCCTAGCCGACCGGAATGCCACACAAAATCCACATCGCGATGGTGATGAGTGTCAAATTTCGCAAAAAGATCACCCAGATTAATTTTTTTTTTAATTGATTTATTCGATACTCAAATTTCTCGTTTAGAAAATCGCGAAATGTGGGGAAAGGCCGAACGACGGCGCAAAATTCCGGTGCTTTATCGACGTGTCTTAAAATGTACCGCGGCCGACGGACTCGGAGGTCCTCACCATTATCACAAGGGTCGATTTAAAGAAATTTAAATTGGGAAACGCATCCGGAAGCATAACGGATACGAGCGCATCTTACACTAAGGACTGTACACTTACGGACTATGCATTTACTGAATCGCATTCCTCCATGTACAATTGGACACAAACATTGATCATGCTCTCCCGGCTCAGAATAGCATATATATTGCCCCACAACATTTGTTTGTTTCCTAGGTAACCACACTCCAAGTTCAAGCTAGGGAGACGTGTGTATTTCATCTTGTCCACATGATCACATCCAATTGCATAGATTCGTGGAAGTGAGCACACACACTATCTTCTCCCAGACATAGCGAGGACTACATTTATGAATACGCATGCAAGCATACAAGGTCTGCTCCACATACATAGAAATTGAGAATGTAATTACTAATTCCAAGCATGATAGAGATTTTCGCGATGCGTATATGTTTTATCGCTCGTGTTGGCAAGAACGATAATTTCACAACTACAATATTCTTGCCCTCCTATTTAAGTAGGGAGGCAAGTATTCTTCGAGGTCCTGTGAAGCTATGTCGTGAATGCATCACTGTCAAATTATCCAATAGCAAAACATCTCCAACCTGGTACTTGAATGCTACACACTCCTCATCCATGATGTTTGCAGCAGCCCCAACCGCTTCCTGCAAAATCGAGAAGTCATACTAGTGTCACAACGCATAATCTAGCATAGGGCAATTAGAATCCGGAGACCGCAGAAGCTAAATCCAATGAAGGTTTGGCACATGAATTGAGAGGTGAGAACATGAATGCACAAATGCGATTATGCAAGAAGTCGTATGTTTTTTTCAACCTCAAAAAATCTGGAATTGGTTTCACACATAATTCAAAGGGAATAAAACAAAAGGTGCTGCATAGTTGCTAGGCATACATACTTCATTCAACGGCAAGCCGCGGCCGTCCACCACAGCTTGTCCTGGAGCATTGAGCTCATCTTGCCAGCCGTTGTAAGCTGCCACAACCTGATTGAAGAACTGCTTACAGCCACTTGGTTCGTGATGTTTCACTGCCGGTAGGATTGGTGAAGTCTGTGGCCCTTGATGCGACACAGATCAGCCTTCAATAGTGAGTATACTGGTACTCACTGTCACAACAAATAGAACTTGGATTTTGAACCAAAATTGCGCTGCTGTCATAATTTGTTGAATCGCTTTTGAAGCATTCACAAACCTGTTTTAGATGGTCCTCAGATAGCCACTCCCACTCGCAGCCCATTTCTTGAAGTTTACTCTGCGTTGGTGTGGACCAGAAAGCGTTTAGCAACAGCGAACACATGGATACCTTATCATGGTGTCGGTGAAAAAGGCTTTCGCTGTTCCTACTTAATAAACTTTTGGGGCATACGACGAGCGACGGAGCATATTCACCTCAGCATCTTTCTTGGTATCTACGTTCAAGGTGTTTTTCCAACCCCTTCCAATGGCCGAAGCTTCCCGATCCTCCATGCTCATGGTACGCACATATCGGACTCCGTATGACTCGACCTATCACGTCCACATTTGAGTCTCATGTTAACGAAACATGCATGTGACTCAAACAAATACCTCCAGGTATCCTTCGTGAGAAACCGGATAAGATTTGTTCCTTACAACCAGCGCAGAGAGGCGGACTACCTGCTCTATAAAGTCCGGATGGAGGGCCTGGAGGCGCTCATACACTATGTTTGATTGCACAATGGGGGTCGCTCCTCCGCTTTCAGCTGGGACTTGGCAGAAAAACAGCACCTGTCGTGGCAAAGGACTCCATCACAGCAGGTGTGCGGAAACGGTCAGATAAGTGATGCAAATAACAATTCCTATTGCAGCAGAAGTTACTCCCATAAATATTTCCACGAGCTGGTCCTTGGTGAACCATGGCAGCGAACAGCACCTTCGTGGGGTACGAGGGAGTCTGGGCAAGTTCATGATGGAAGGGAATCTGGCGATGTGATGGTGCCTCGTTGGCAGTGAAAACATAATCCCCAACAACGTTTGTACGGACTGCATTCCCGCCAACGTATGGAAACGGCTCCCAAGCGAACGCTTTTACAACGGCTGCAAAGTCCTGTGTACAGTGGAACTATTGTGAAATTGCAGCGAGGAGGACACATATCAACAGAGCTCTCGAGCAAGTAACATACGAAACTCAAAATGCCGCAGTTGCTAAGAACGATAGATATAGCGATAGCCGGCAGATATTTTTGTGCCTGCAGTTCACTTCAATCACTGTTCCTGACGTAACGTGCTGAACAAATGGGGATGAGCACGTCACAATACCTCAGGTGTGGACAACCCGAAACCACGGAAGAGGATAGCGCCGTGCCTGTTGTTCACATAACGCCAAGGTATAATATTATATTCCGTATCAGTATGAGAAGGCTAACTGGGTAGAGATATATCTAAGAATAAGGTTTCAACATGAGGTAGGACGGAACGATGAAGTTAGGTACGTTCTCTCAACCAAGCAACGGCAACACAGCAAGTGGATTGCTGTGCGACAAGGGTTCAACCTGTCTAAACCTCTCTGAATTTCCTTGCTACTCATACGGATGAAGCTCGCAAGTTCCTGGGATGACCAACTTTCCGCTTCACACGAAGTTGGACCTGGGAATACGACGGGAGAGTATCAGCTTCGAACGATGATTTGCGCCTTATGCAAATATGAAGTTCAAAGTTTCAACAGCATATAATTCTGAGCATACAGAGCACGATAAGACTACAGAAAACGTGTTTTGCAAGATCTTACCGACAACCCAGGGAAAAGGCGCTTCCAGATTCGTATTGAATTTCTGTTCTGGGATGCCGATGGGTGCAACACTTAAACCCCTTGGACTTACACAGAACCTGCAACACCAAGCTTTCGCGTTAGCAACCCGTTTTTGTCTACAATACGAGCGAACTATAAGCACAGACAGTGAAGCTGAACGTGCAGGTGATGGCCTACAAGTTCATGTTTTGTGCGTCGTCCTCTGGGATGCTGCGTATCTTCTTAGAAAGCGTCGGTCCTGCATTTCGACAGAGACCTCTGAGTGTCAGTTATGACATGTTGAAAGAACCTTAAAATTTTGAGAGGGCGACGACAATACTAGCAAATCGGCCCGCAAGCTATATCGTTGTCACGTGCTAAAAAACATAAATCTATCTGAACGCGTGGGACGAACTATTCTTATTGAAGAGTGGTGAGAGTGATGACGAAGGTCAGCGCATGATAAACCGCAGATGATATGCAGCGTAACAGTTCGCACCGGATATCGGTGAAAGCTTGTCGCTATTCGGGATAACGGCCGCACGTGTTGCACGGACACGTCTATGCCGTGAGTTTCGTTCTCGGTTGAAGGTTGCCACAGCTGTTTTCCTTTCAGGTGCAGTCAGACAAAGCCGACCAATTGGTCTAGCCAAGGCTACGTTTTGATGCATTATGGTTATCTTTATCAATCTCACCGATATTTCGTGGATTGTAAACTCGGGTAGATAAGTTTCACTCTGTATATTCTGTGATGGATGAACTTGATCTTCAACAGTTTCAAGTCTCAAGTCTTAGCAGCTCTCTCCTCAAGCATAAACACTTAAAAAGTACAAGTTAAAATGAACAAGATCCAGATAGTTACACGTCATCGTAGATCGTCAGACGGAGAGTCAATAGGCTCTAGTCATATTATTTTCCGCGTGGCGGGATCGGGAATAAATGATATGCGTTCGGCGCGCGATGATTTATGTCTCACATGCGTTCGATCAATCATCGGACGTTATCTATATCATTAAATGGAATATCCCAAGTTCCCAACGAAAGCTTGATTTTCCGTCCAGGTCCAAGTCACCAAGGAATTGTTTCAAAAAATGGCTTCATGGTGGGGGATGTCCAAGGAGTCCAACCGTCATGGACGTGAGGAGTCAGCTATGACGCGCCTATCACTATGACTACCATATTTTAGTAGTACGGGCACTTATCCATATTTTATCGATATGAGATATTTCAATCTGTTGACATTCCACTTTCCATTCCAACAGTTCAACAGTGACATACCAAGCGAACGGAAGGCTTCATAGAGGAATAACGATTTTCAGAACTTCCCAGTTTCGTCACTTTTTCGTTTGAGCTCCATGCGCGTTACTCTACGCATTGAGCTCGGTACTCATAAGATTGCTGGTCCTCAGGGGCGTCTACACACCCAATTGGTACAACAACCCAGGAAAACACTTGGTAGGTGTTTCGCAATTCACCGAAAGCCTCGAACCTCCGTGTCACAGCAGAGGCTGACCGTGAGCTCTACTACTGAAGGAAACGACAATATGGTATCATGCTCCAAGCAAAAGCTTCGGACAGGCGATGAAATGCCCGTCCTGGGCCTTGGCACTTGGAAAATGCAGAACCCTAAGCAAGTGGTTTATCAGGCCATCGAAGCAGGATGGCGTCACATTGACTGTGCGTGCGATTACGACAACGAAATAGAGGTTAGAATCTCTCATTATTTCTCTCCAAACAGTTTTGTTCGTGTTCAAGTTTCCCTTGGAACACTCAGTCAAACTGAAATCTGCACTGTACGGTTGGAAGACGTCCATTGTAGTTTGCACGCCTCCCTTTGCAAAAGCAGCGCGCTAAAGATGGCGATGTTTCCCATACGTCGCAGAGATGTTTCCATATTTGTGTGTGTGTGTGTGTGTGTATATATATATACACACACGTTTTGCGGATGCAGCGTATGCGCTTGCTGAAGCCATAAATACCTGGAGTGTAAAGCTGCAACCGACCAAGCATGCCACAGATTCTGGGGCGGTTTAATGTGTCCTTACACTTTCTCGAAGGTGTAAACCAACACATATAACCCAATAGATATAACGGATAGAAAAGTGGAAAGTTTTACACCTTAGTTACGATATTTTCAGGTCGGGGCCGGTATGCGCAAAGCCATCGACGCCGGAGTCTGTAAAAGGGAAGATCTGTGGGTGACATCGAAGCTATGGAACACTTATCACGCGAAGGTGCGTGTTTATGTCAAAAAAAATAGCCTCACGTGTGTCCACGAGTCTTCGCGCTCGTGTAGTGCTTGTCCTGGTGTGCACAGCCTGAATGAAGTTTCCCCTCCGTGTTGTTCAACCTTTCGGCAGGAGCACGTGAAGGCTGCGTGCCAGAAGACCCTTCAAGACCTTGGGCTTGACTATCTCGACTTGTATCTGGTACACTTCCCGATCGCCCTCAAGTACGTGCCCTTCGAGGAGCGCTACCCACCTGAATGGACGTACGATCCTGCCAGTGCGAATCCGAAGCTGGAGTTTGCGGACATACCGCTGCACGAGACCTGGCAAGGTATCTAGTCATCCGCGTGTGCCCTTCTTCACCTCTGGGCTCTTCCAGTTTATTCCGTTGAATTTATATCCTGTACTTGCTCACACCAAAGCACGTTCGGTGCCACAAAGCTCTGTGGGCACCTCACTACGCAAGCAGTGTTTTCGTGCCTTGGTGGCCTCTCGGTCCAGCCGGCGCCGTGCCCGGGAACTTGCCTGTCTTCATGGGATGCGCGCTGTCAGTGTGGCAGTCCCACGGCTTTTTTTTCATGACTCGGATACCCGGTATGCTCTTAGGTCTTCTGGTCTTCTCTCTGGTTGATATCGATGACCTTCCCATTTATAATTCAAAGGAGGCGCATGACTGAGGCGTGAGTGGGGTGCGATGTTGCTCTCTCCCGCAGCTATGGAAGTCCTCGTCGAAGAAGGGCTGGTGAAGAACATTGGCGTGTGCAACTACAGCGCTCCCCTAGTAATGGATCTGATGCGATACGCGCGCATCAAGCCTGCGATAAACCAAATTGAGCTGCACCCGAAACTCACCCAGGAGGCCCTGCTGGACTACTGCGGCACACAGGGTCTTGCCATCACAGGTGTGCGCCCGATCTTGGAGTCCAGTATTTGTGGCCTGTCGCTCCTGCAGCAATAAAGCGCACTTCTCTGCGAATTAAGTTTCGAGGAGAACCAAAGAAAGAGCAAGCCTGACTCGAAAGTAACGGAGGGCAGAGCGCAGCCTCGCGCTGGTCGGACTGCAGCTGGTAGCCTGACTCGAAAGTAACGGAGGGCAGAGCGCAGCCTCGCGCTGGTCGGACTGCAGCTGGTAGCCTGACTCGAAAGTAACGGAGGGCAGAGCGCAGCCTCGCGCTGGTCGGACTGCAGCTGGTAGCCTGACTCGAAAGTAACGGAGGGCAGAGCGCAGCCTCGCGCTGGTCGGACTGCAGCTGGTAGCCGGACGGTGGTCGGAGGCCTCAGGGAATTGTATGTGGAGCTCTGCATGAGGAGGCTGGCCACTTTTGGGGGGCTTCAGGTTTCTCTCCATTCGGGTCTGGATCGTATGTTGAGCTTGGAATGGATCGTGGCCACAAAATGTTGGAGGAGCCCGTGCTGCAAGCGATTGCTTCCAGCCACGGCAAGACAACCGCCCAAGTCCTGCTCAGATGGGGCATTCAGGTAGTCACAGCATCGCCACTTCCACGAAGCACAACAAGTTGCAAGCAGCGCTGATGATCTGACAACAGTGCCGCCAACTGCACCCTGTTGCCACTTTTAGGACTATGTTGGCGTGCCACTACAAGCTGACTGTATGATTTGCACTTGGCACTTCGGAGGTGTGCTCGGTGCCCTGCTGTATGCTGCTCTTAGCAAGTGCGCAGTGGGCACTATGGGGCCCAGCTCAGTGCCCTGCTGTATGCTGCTCTTAGCAAGTGCGCAGTGGGCGATCAACTAAAATGTGTGAGGTGTTTAATATATGTGTATGTAGAGGCCAAGTTGTTGGAATACCATTGGATCCTGCTAACTTATCATGGAGGAATTGTTTTTCTTGAGTTGTTTGCGTGTGAGGTGGCTGCCGTTTCTGCCGTGCTGATGGGCTGAGGCTTTGCTCCGCAGAGAGGTACATCTCTGGTGCCGAAGACGTCCAATGCGGAGCGTTTGAAAGAGAACTTGAATGTTTTTGATTTTGAGTTGAGTGAGGAGGAAGTGGCCAACATCAGTGCCATGAATTTGAATGTGCGTTACAACGATCCTGGGGAATTCTGTAAGGGGATGGGTGGGGCATACCCTATTTATGCTTAGTATCGCCAGACATGCCAATCGGTCCAAGGATAAGCCACACACACATATATACAGGTTGCCCATTGAGATACAGGTACACATTCGTGACTGTGCATTTTGATATTTAGCACCACCAACTCAATCAATGATTGAGGGTACGTGACATGGAAAGACGAGTTGTACTATCATTAGAATGACAATCCGAAAATATGTTGGTTTTAATGCACGGATACAACTTATCAAATTTGAGTGCGAGATGGACACTTAATAGCTATGAAGGCAATATATTTGGGCATGAGGATCTGAAGTTGCACGCTTGTAAAACAATTAGGGTGAGCTCCCCCCACACCACACGCATAGACTAGCCTGCCTCTGGCAAACCATGCTTGAGTCTGGTTACTAGAATTTGTGAGCAAAGGATGACGAGGGCGCACCTGAACAGAAACAAGCAAAATTAGAGAAGATATATTCAATGCAACGCAAGATATAAGGTTTTGATCAGATCGCATGGCACGTGTGACTCAAATAAGGCCATCAATGTGATCGATGATCGATATACCACTGCATACCGTACACCGAAGCTCTCGGTATACTTACCAGGGAATACAGTATATAGTGCATTTACGTTTGTAAGGTCCATTATGCCTCCGTCCCTTTTGCGCTTGTCTTAACAACACTTCACTTGGCAGGCAGCACCCATCCGCCCATGTTAGTCGTTGCATTCAACCTTCCTGCACAAAATGAGGATTGAACTTGTGTGCCCCCGAAGACAATACATACCTCAGCGCAACACCAACTGCAGTATGGGACCACTTCCCAGTCAAAACTAGCATGGCGGTAATTTGGGCTATATTTGGTAGTACTCGTAAGTACGTATCTGTTGGTTAGCTTGAAATATATCATCACAGTGTACCTATAACTCGAGGGAAAAGGGTATCTCTGATATTCTAAAGCACCTCCGCCCCCGTTTGGGAGCACATAGGCCCGAAAACCATGAAAGTTTGATCGTTTTCATCGGGGAATTTAATTTGACGTGAGTACTGAGCTATTGGGCGTCTGTTGAGTCAAGCGACATATCCTGCAGATGCCCACACCTGCTTTCCGAGTTTCATAACTTGTAACTGCAATTTTGAAACGCGTCATCAATATTGAGCCGCTGATAATACTGCTGAGCACGCATGCTTCAGAGTGGGCGATAACCGCAGCGAACGCGGCCAGAGCTTCCGAGGATTGATAGCAGGGGCGGGGCAAAGAGGGGTTCTGCGGACTTCCTAGGGGGTGCTGACCCCCAAGCGCCATAATCCAAGTTCTAGGGGTCTGAGCACACCCCCTTGCCTCAGAATAACTCCAGTGTTCAACGAAAAAGTCGGGAATGTTCGAAAATTCGCGCCTGCGGCGCATAACAATATAACATGTGAGGCGATAGCGCGGGGCACTCCCAGCTCACCATCCTTGCGTGACTAGTCCGCGCCCGTGATGGTGGTATCGTGGGACACTCCCGCCCGCCCCACGCGCGCGATGGTGGTATCGTGGGGCACTCCTGCCCGCCTTGCGAGCGTGATGGGGGTATCGTAGGGCACTCCCGTCCCCCACGAGCGTGATGGTGGTATCATGGGGCACGTATCGTGGGGCACTCCCACCCGCCCCGCGCGCGTTATGGTGGCATTGTTCGGTTGTGAGGACTGAACCAGTCTCACAGGTATGTAAGCAAACACTTACAGGTAATATGGTGCAGAGACCATAGGGTGATATCGTGTGCTAGGACAACACACGGTGTCATGCGCGGATGACTCAGCAATGTCATACATGCCAGAAGTGTCATACGCGCCTTACAGCATTAGCGCCCGAGACCCCTGTTGAGGAAGAGATCCCCCTTATATGGGAGTACACAGTACCACTGTACTGTGTAATAATGTGACATGTAGAATACTGGCACATCATACTGCATGATAATGTAGTACAAGCATATGATAGGTTGATGAGACTTGGCCATGCTGACTAGGATTACCTCAGAGAGCTGAGTGAATAAGTAATGGCCAAGGCCAAAGAAACAGTTGAGATTTCTAGAGTAAAAACAGCCGCATGGCAAAAGTCAAATATAATACCTAATTCTTACATGCAAATATATGTAGTAAGTCTAGACATAGCAGTCCTATGTCTAAAGAGCTGACCTAGCAGTACCTAGGCAGTTAGTCATTATATGCAGTCCATATAAGACTCCCATCAGTAGTTACAGTGCCCTGTGAGGAGCAGTCCTCCCACAAAATGGTATCAGTGTGCTACGCACCACCACCACCACCGCTTCCACAAAATCTTTTTGCTTTGAGATTGTGAATCTTCCGCCAAATTTACGTGTGCCTCAGTTTTTCGAATGGAATTTGGGCTCTCAAGTTACTGGCGCGTTGCGTAACCTTGAGTCAACGCTGGCCAGAACGTCGTTTGCGGCTTCCTTCAGCGAGTGACTTGTGGCGCTGTCCGGAATTGTTCTTCAATTTACTTGTGAAAACGTGATCTTTCTTCGCGAGTTGCTTCGTAATGGTTTCTTCGTGCACTTGCGCGGCTTTACAGTCTTGGCTGCTGTGAGTTCCTAGTGCGCACGCAGTTCTTCACTCGAATGTTCGCAATGGCGTTTGTTCCTCAGCAACAAAAGTTCTTAGAATTGTCTAATGCAGCATATACCTTCTTCGCGCCGTGATCTGTGATGGAAAATTTCGGCTCGCCTAGTGTGAGGCCTCCTACTGTGGCACAGTGTGCCACAAATAAAGTAGCCCTGCGCTATCTTTCGTCTTGCGTTCGCTCTGCGCCTGGGACTTTCAAATTACCTTTACAAATTATGGCAATTTTTGCGGGTGCTGCTTAAATTCGGGTTTGAGAATGGTCGAAATTCTACTTCTGGCTCTGGCCCTTGAGTTCGCGCTCTGACGCGCTGGTCAACGACTCGTCGTTTTTCTTGCTCGCTGGCAGTTTTGCGCCGTTAATTCTTCTCGGGAATTGTGCCAGTTAGTCGGCGTTTTCGGCGTCTTCGTCTACACTACCCTCTGCGATTGGGATGTGTGCGCAATGTTCTTCTTGGGCTTGGAATTGGCGTGATGCAACTTCAGATTAGCGCTATTCCGCTGGCGTGCGTGTTCTTCGTCGAGTGTCTTTGCGACTGAGTGGGGTTACGCAATTTTATGCTTTGGAATTCGAAAATGTTCTCTGGGTTGGCGGATGCGGCTTGCGTTCTTTGCCCTTAGGCTCTGCAGCGCTCTAGCGTTCTTAACAGTGACTAACCCTAAGTGGTATCGCGCTGCGACGTTGCTTTGGCTTCCGTGGGCCGATCGTTGCCCAATTTTGCTCAATTTGTTTTCATCTTACCTCTTCGAGTTCGCTGGGAAACTTCAATTGGGATTTGGTAGCGGCAGTTGCTTATTTGCTGTTGGGCTTCTGCGTCTTCGCTCTTAACACTACACGCCTGTACGGCGGAAGCGCTGGCAGATTTTTCAGAATCAGATTGCTGCGTTTCTCCACCAGCTTGAGCAACTTTTTCAATGTCCTCTTCACGGCGGGCTTCTTCGCTGTATGTTCCGCCTCAGCGGCGCTCGGGAGTGGCGGGGGCTGCTTCTGGGCCCTCCGGGCTCTCTAGCTCGGCCCGGGTGTTTCAGCTCCGGGATGGGCTTGGGGCTTTGGGGCCCACCCCGTACTTTGTCCCACAGTGGGAGGCGCCAGCCGGGGCGCGGCGGGGCAGCAGGGGGGGGGAGCAGTACAACGCTCTCTGGAGGGCGAATACGCGCTTTTGGCGAGCGCGCCTCTATCTCAGGAGGAACGTCGCACCCAAGCATCGCTGCCTGCCACGCCCACGAATTTCCCCGACGACTCGCGTGACTCTCCTGGGCTGGTATCTGCCGCTGTACGTATGTCTGGGTGCTACTCTACACCCCAGCAGCGTGCGGGGGGTGCAGGTGCCTCGGGTCTACAACGTAGCCAACCAGCTCTCGAGGAGCTCAACACGGTCGCTATAGCCACCGCTCATAATTTGAGATCATCTCCTCATAGCGAAGCTGTAGTTGACCATTTGCCTCTAGCACCAGAGCATCACGTTGGAAACCTGACCCATGAGAGCAACATATTTACGCCTAGGCGTGAAAGTGCACCTCCAAGTGGCGAGCGCGGTTTGTCAAGCGTGAACGAGTGGAGCGTCAAGCTGGCACGCCAAGCTGTAGCAGTGGATATTCTAGCGGTATGTGCATTGCGTAATTGGTGGAGTACTTGGACAGCACGAGTGCTCAGCGGGCGTGTTTCATCTGCACTTACGACATGGCACCTACGTGCCCGTCTCGCACGCATGCGTGTTTCCCTTACAGCATGGCACGAGCGAGTTCACCGCAAGAACCAGGTCCAACGCAAAAAGCAAGATTTTGCTGGACACGCAAGTTCACGATTGGCGTCCCGGCTCTTGAGTGCATGGCGAGAAGAACAACGTCGTGTAAAAGAGATCACTCTCGAAATCACGGCGTGCAACATCGCCCGGTCCGAGTTCTACGTGAGGAAGTGTATGAAAGCGTGGAAGGCTACCGTGGACTTCGCTTCCAAGTGCACCACCTTTGCGGTCCAGCGTGAACAACATGTGAAGCGCGAAGTCCTCCACGAGTGGTCAGCTCTGACGGACACGCCTGACGTGACCCCGAAGCAATGGGCGACCTTACGTAGACATCTTCGCCGCCTGTGTGGCCAAGAAGACTCCATCGCTGCAATCACATGGGAGGTGCAGCTGAGAACGAAGAGTGGAGAGCAACGCGTGATCCCATCTCGTGGACTCCTTCTGTCGCATGTTACCTCAGCAAGCCACCATTGTCATCACCTCCACTCTGCACGACCACTCGTCACGACCATCCCAGCCAACCGGCCTGCAAGGCTGGTGCGGTTGGGAGTGAGCGTCGAGGAGGTGATAAAGACTCTAAGGCGTACAACCACTTTGGGAGCAAGTGTTCAACAGCATGGCGTACAATCTGTACCCAGCCGCAACCCCTATGGCGTCTTGTCGTCTGAAGATGACTCCACGATCGATGAGGAAGACGTTCATTCCGCTGACTCCGCCCCACAACCACCTCGATCAAAAGCTTCATCTGCCCCACGACCCACACAACGAGAACGTGCTGTACGTGTCCAGGCTTTGACGGAGTTAGCCCACAAGAAGGAGGTGGCGAAGCAGGAGCGGAAGCGGCAGAAGTTGGCCAAGCGCAAGCTCGCCAAGGCTCGACGTCGCAGTGACGAAGGTAAACTGATGTACGACTCCACCTCTACGTCCAGTGAGGAGAAGTCCACACTTTCATCGTGTCAAACATCTTCTACTGAAGCGCTCTCCTCTGACGCCTCGCACACCTCTTCATCTAGGAGCTCTCGGCAAAAGGGTGGACGCCAACGGCGGCGCCAAGCTCAAGCCACGCGACACGAGCGGCAACTACGAGAGCTGCAAGAGGAGTCCGAACGAGTCGCGTTAGATGCGGCCACTGCGCACCAAGCGCAGCTCACAGCGTTGCGCATGGACATGCACAATGCCGTGGAGGAAGCAACTCGGATGCAGCAGGAGCTCCGCACCAAGGTGTGTCAAGAGGCGCGACAAGCCGCTCTCGAATCGGCTGAGGAGCAGATAGCGCGCATGCAGCATGCCGCGGACGCTGTCTCACATCAGCATGAACAAGCGGTAGCATCGCAGGCGGAGGAAGCTGCACGTCATCATCAACAACTTCGAGAAATGCAGCGCGCCGCGGAAGAGCAACGCCAACAACTTGACCAAGCAGCTCGAGATCAACGACTGCTGGAGCAACAAGTGGCGGAGAGCAAGATGGTGGTGCAGGCCGCACTTGAAGCCGCTGACGGACGAGCGCACTCACGGCCAGGGCAACCACCTAATACCCCCGCGAGCTATGCGACCGTCACAAGTGACGCTCAAGAAGCTGAACACGAGGCTCTGATGGTGCCCCCGTCGGCCACGACTGTTGACGTACGGGGCCACAAAGGCGTGACGTTCGAGGAGGACGCCTCCACGCGTGCATCTTCCCCCACGAGTGTGCATGACCGCCTGGCCAAGGTGGACTGGCGATCCATAAGCGC
The DNA here is from genome assembly GCA_001247695.2 of Cymbomonas tetramitiformis. Lineage (NCBI taxonomy): Eukaryota > Viridiplantae > Chlorophyta > Pyramimonadophyceae > Pyramimonadales > Pyramimonadaceae > Cymbomonas > Cymbomonas tetramitiformis. The sequence goes on along the minus strand of LGRX02035568.1, from coordinate 40,910 downwards.
GCCCGCTGCCGTTGCCATCCGGGCGCGTGTGGAGGAGCGGTTAGGTGGCCACGCGGGCAACCTCGAGGCGGAACGTATGTTCTTCGACGTGGCGAGAAAGTACCGAGACCATGACTTGGCGTCAGGGAGCGGGCCACTGATCTCGGAGGCACCGGCTTCCCAACTCCCTCGACCACCTCACTTGGGCACAGCAGTGATCCAGAGCGTGCACGACGAGGTCGCGTCCAGCACCACCAACATCCCATGCTCAAGATGTTCTCGCAGCCCGCAACCTCCGGTAGCCATCTGGAGTTGTGACGTGATGACGCTGTCAAACATGTCCGTCGCCGCTCAACTTGTGCCCTTGTGCATCTATTGCACACGAGGAGTTTGGCCGGGTGCATTCGATCAATTCCCCACAGTGAGCCCGAAGCCGCTGTCCACGATCGTGGGCGGGGGTGGCGGAGGCGACGGCGGAGACGATGACGACGATGACGACCAAGGGGGACCTGGTGGGCACCAAGGGGGGGGGAATGGGCCGCCTAACGAGCCTAACCCTGACGAACATGGCGACCGCCCCTCACGAGACCCTGGAGGGTCCAACGCGCGTCGTGGCGGCAGCGGAGGGGGAGGAGATGACGACCCTGATGACGAGACGTTGTATAGCTTTGGCTCTAGCAGGAGGTCCTCGTACAACGACGGCAGGCAGCAACGAGAGGAGTACACGAGGCACTCGTATGCCCTCAAGGCCGCGAAGGACATCATGTCCTTGTACTCAGCACCGCTGGAGGGGTCCACGAACCCCTTCGGCCCGCTGCTGCGGTTCGTAGACGAGTTCGACAGGTGCTTAGCCCTTCCAGTGGTGCTCCTCGCGATGAACACCCCGTGCAACGTGCCCAACGGAGCGTTCGAGCTCGGAGAGCCGATTCTCTCGGTGCATATCTTGTTGAAGGAGATCACCCAGCATTGCTTCCCTACGCCTAGCTCCGAAGGAACGGAGCTGCGAGGGGTTCTCCTGGATGCCGAGGCGGACAAGTCGTTGAACCTTGAGAAGGTCATTGTGCCGCTGGCGAAGCTGATCGTGCCGCTGAAGAGTGAAATGGCCACCTTGGGCTCGTTCCTACGCCGAGTACGCCAAACTCAAGGACGCATGGCGACACCGCGCAAAGTGCGCGAGTTTTGGGATGGACTGCATCTAGCCCATCGCGTAGTGACCATGTTGGCGACACACGAGCTCACCACACCGGTTCCGGAATCCGACCTCCTGGACGTCTTCCTCTCGGGCTTATCCGCGGAGGTACGGAAGGAGGCGTTCGAGATTGCCGAGCGGAAGGGGACCCCCTTGATCCTCCTCGACCGCGCCCTTCCAGCCAGTCGACGCCTAGCGCTGGAATACGCCATTGAGGCGGAGTTGCATTTGAACAACGCGACGAGTAGGAGAGCGCCAGTGCAGCTTGCAGACTGCTCGCGATAGGTTGCTGGTAGCTCAGCAGCAGCAGGTGGCCCAGTATGATGCTCGCCATCGCGCTCGCCGGTACGCAATAGGTGACATGGTGTGGGTGGACGCCACGCATCTCACCCAGCCCGGGGATCGGGGCCTACACAAGAAGTTGCTGAAGAAGCGCCTGGGCCCGATGGAGGTGCTGGAGGCCTTCCACAGCGACCGGCAGATGGAGCTCGCCCCCGAGGACCGAGGGGCCCCCGCGGCTTACCGCCTGAAGCTACCACCACAGTGGAAGGTGCACGACGTCTTCACCGTGGATAGACTCACCCCAGTGGAGTCGGGCCAGGACAAGTTCGCGGACAGGAGTGCGGAGATTCCGCCTCCCCCTGTGGACGTGAGCGGTCGTAAGGAGATGGCGGTGGAGTGCATTGAGAGGTCACGCACGAGGAGACGTAGCGGGCGGACATGGACGGAGTACATGGTCAAATGGGTAGGTATGCCGCGCTCCGAGAATGAATGGAAAACTCGCGAGGACCTCGAGTTCGATGGAGTTGGCCGAAAAGGGATACCTAACCGCGCTCTTCAGGAGTTCGAGAAGGTCGAGGCCAAGAGGCAAGAGCGTGAAAAGAGTAGAGTCACTCGCAAACGCGAGGAGTCAGCAGAGGGATATGGTTGACGGATCCTGAAGAGTTACAGGCGGACGGAATGGCGTGGATCCCGGAAGAACGAGCCGACGACGAGGTGGGCACATTCGCGACGGTGTCATCCACCAGTTTCATGCCATCTCAAGGACCTGGTCGAGGAGCGGCATGCCTACAGCCGTCTCGACGCCCAATACGGATCTTGGTGTTGTTTTGTGGCACAGGCTCCGTCGAACGACAGTTCAGCAAGCAGTTTCCTGGGTGTGAGGTAGTCTCGGTGGACATCCAGAACCGATGGAAGCCCTGTCGACCGTACTGGCTACGCTCGCTTGTGCACACTCTGTGAGGATGGCGATGGAGGCGAACCAGACGCAGGTTTCGTGCAGGTCAGGTTTCTACGCTGTGGAGAAGTGAAGCACATCCTGGAGTCAGAGCTGCTGTGGCCCGACTTCACGCTGGTGGACCAGAGGGTCGACAAGGAGACGAAGGTGCCCTCAGAGACCTGGGCCACGCGGGCGAGCTACAAGAAGGACAGCGACCAGGTCGCACTTCCTGACTGTGGGGCACATCGAGAAGCTGGGCGACACACCATGGCGGACGTTCAGGAGGCGCTCAACGCCCAGCAGGTGTACCCCACAGGAGTCGTAACTGGCAAACTCATGTGGGACAAGATGGCACATCAGTTCTGCGTGATCAGTGACCAGACTCGCGTCCAGTGGGAACTCATGGAGAGCATGGTGCGTCACACCATGGCTGGCGCTTCCAGCATGAGCCCCATGGGGAAGGTGACTGGAGAATTACAGTTGCCTTTCTACTACGAGAAGGACCAGTGCTGGCAATTTCAACACCTGAAGTACATACAGAAGGTTGACGTTGCTGACCTCCGAGCTCGCCTTAAGGTGAGGTACGATGAGGAGGTAGCTGGTGCGCGAGTCATCCCGTTGCTTACGCTGTCAGATGCAGCTGGCAAGGTGGGGAAGTTCTACCCGGTGACGGATGGAATCGGTGGAGACGGTGAGGTGTTCAGCACAAACGCCGCCGCCGTGGAGTACTTGCACTTAGGGGACGGCAGGGTGATGCTCGCTGCGTGCAAGACTGAGGAGAGAGCACGTGACGAGCTTGCCAGCTACGGGACTAGGCGAGACCCACCGCCAAGGCCTACAGTACGCACGTCCAAGACTGTCAACCAGGGAGGAGCAGGGCCATCTGGGTCTGCGCCGACGCCATCCTCGGGGCCGTTACGCCTGAGGCATCAGACATGGCCCAATGGAACTTTTGACCCTCGGAAGCTGGATTACCACCCGTCGGTGTTCCAGGGCACTTACGAGCCGGAGTCGGAGACCGAAAGCAGAGACACCGTTCGGGAGTCCGAATGGCTGAGCCCAGGGGAGATCGTAGAGTTCGCGGCGCTGGATGGACAGACGGTTTTCCTCATCCAGTACCGTTGCTTCAAGGGCAAGATCGAGTTCCAGCTCGGGAGGCCCTACGCGAGCGGGGGAAAGGCTTGCACACGTGCGAACTCAGCAAGCAGACGATGCACAAGTACTCCTCCTCGGCGGCCGTGGGGCAAGCGAGGTGAGTGTTTGCCGCTGGGTGGCCAGTCAAGGGGCTGCACTGGAGGGCTCCTTGGCGCCATACAGACGCACGTGGAGCACCTCGGCACGAGCAAGGAGCTGGTGGAGATAGCCACAGGTCATCTGGTCGACGGCCCACGACAGGGCACGCTGCGTGTGCTCAAGACGCGAGCCAACTCCCGTGCCAAGGCCGTGTACTACCTTTGCGAAGACCATCGTTACTACCGCGCACGTGGATCCTACGGGGTCGCATTCACCTTGGAGTACCTCTCCTCCGGGACGCGCAAGTTCGACAGCTGCAGCTGGGTGACATGGGACAAGGTGGCCGTGATGCACAGGGAGCCATTGTACAAGCTTGCGTCCCTCGTGGGGCCCGCGCTGCTGGCTGACGCGCGACGAGCTGAGGTGCACGCGCAGCTGGTTAACGACTTCGAGCGTTGCTTGGACCCCTCCGTGGTACCGTGGAGGATGACGACTCCCAACACAGACAGACAGAAGAGTATGAGGAGGTGGACAGCGCTTCGGGGCGCACGCCCAACCTCGCAGCTGGTGCGGGTGTGGGCTCCAGCCCGCGCTATGCGGCAACGCTGTCGCCTCAGTCGGAGCGTTCTGATTCGGAGGAGCAAGACGGAGGGCGGATCGGCGAGGGGTTGGTTAATTTGGCTGCCGACCAGGCACAGGTGCGCGCCGAAATCGAGGCGAACGCAGCCAGCATCGCAGGGTCAGACGCACGCATCGCGGCGCTCCAGGAGCAGATAAGAGTGCACACGGAGTTCATCAGAGGGTACGAGGAGCGTACTCCCACTACTCGTCCATCTGCAAGAATTAGCACATGTGGCTCCGACGACCCTGGCCTGGACGGTCGCCATGGTTCTCAGGCGCAACCCGCACAAGAGCGCTGCACTGGACAGGCGCGCGGTGGGCTGCATGCCGACTTGCCGAGGGCTTGGAGGTCAACTTTGCGCAGCGGCCCGAGCACCACACGGTCGATGACATCTTGAGGTCACCGACAGGGTTCGTCTGCACGCAGCAGACCGAGGTGCTGCTTCCAGCTGGACAGGACCAAGAGGCCACCGCAGACGTGCCGTTACCAGTACTTGGCGCTACAGCGCGCGACAGCCCAGCGCAGCCCTGGGAACGCGTGTCAAGCGCCGAGGTCCAGCGGGATGGCCATCGTGAGGTGCGCCAGCAGGACCTGACCGAAGGGCTCTCACAGCAGTGCTCACCGCGAGCTGGCCAGCGCAGGAGGAGATCACCAAGCCCCAGGGGGGATGCCAGACGTCCTGGCGCCGCTCGCAGAGAGAGCCCAGGCTGGAGCGCGCCGCGTGCTTCAGCCTCGGAGCTGACTTATGATGAGATATGGGACGAGCGGAGGACGGACAGCGCGCTGGGGCCTTTTCAATGGGGCGCCGGGCCCGCTGCAGCTCGGCGCACCCATTATTGAGAAGCAGCCCCGGCATACAGCCGGGTACACAGCCCGCCGCTGAGCGGTGGGCGAGGCACGCTCAGGTGTGCTTCTTATTCGTGGGGGTGTTCGCGCGCTTGCAATGGCCACAGCTGCCGCACTTTGCGGTGATGGTTATGTGGATGGTGATGGAGACGATCAGGTGCCTTGGCGAGATGGCAGCGGTCTGGATGTGCCGTGCAGGTGTGCATCGCAGAGTAATGGCGCGCGTATTGTGGGCCGTGCGTACCGCGCCGCTGCAGACATGGGAGCACCCACGTCTACACCTTCGTGTGCTGGAGGACAGCACGAAGTTGCGGGAGAAGAGCACAGTACAGAGCATCGCACCGTGTCATCTACAGCTGAAGGATCAATACGACTGCAGCGCAGCTATCCCTAGCAAGCATCTCGCATGCGAGGTGTGCAGGAGAACGGATGGGGAGGCAGCAATGCTGCTGTGTGACACCTGTAATCGTGGCTTCCACATTTGGTGCCTGGAGCCAGCGCTGCATGAAGTGCCTGAAGGAGACTGGCAGTGCCCCAAATGCTTGGGCGTGGTCGCAGTGGCAGCTGCCGCCGTGGTGAGTATGCGGGGAAGCCCCATGGCGGCTTGCCACATCCGTAGGTGCGGGAAGCACCACCAGACTCAGGCACGTGGGCTGCGGGCTCTGACGCATGATTGGCCGAGATGGCCGGAGCCCGCGGCTTGACGGCGAAGTTGCCGTCTGCAAAATCCTCGTAGTCGTCGGTGTCGTAGCCGGTCAAGTCAACCGGCGCAACCGCGGCGTGGTTGACAGTTTCCACAACCCCCGCGAATTCACCGCCGGACTTCTCCGTGGTGGTCACCCGCGTCGATTGAAGGGACACGGGCGGGCCGTAGCCGTAGAGCTCCAGGAGCTCTTGCTCATTCTCCAAGACAGGCATAGCAGGGGCCGGCACGGCGGATGCCGATGCCGCCGCACCACCTGCCGGAACCTGCTCCTCTGGTGTGATACCTGCGCTTGCAGTGTCACACACCAGAGCCGAAGCCTGCGTCGCAATGCCCCCAGGCGGCGGGAAAGAGGCGTGAGTGTAATGTACCTTAGGCTCTACCGCCGCGCTGACCTCCGCCGCGAGGTCGTCCAGCCGCTGCAGGATGTCGTCACCGGACGTCTCCGCCACCGGTGTCACCGCGTCAACGGAGAAGCCGTAGGCCGACACGTCGATGCCTCCCACAACGCCCCCGCACAGCACCGCTGGCGGACCGTACACCGTCGCCGCGCGGGCAAAGGCCTCAGCTCCATCATCCGCCGCCTCCTGAAAGACAGCACACATGGCGAGGGCATGCACGCCCTCCGCATCCTCGTCGTCGATGGGGATACAGAAAGCCGCGGCCGAGGTGGGGGAATGTTGGCGACCGCCAAGCGGGCAGTCGCGGTAGAAATGATAAAGGTCCTTACCAGTCTTCTTGCAGCGGGTACACAGCGGCTTAGCCCGCTGCTCGTCACGATCGTAGCCCACCGCCGGTGGGGATTGGACCCCCATGCGGAAGCCCCGCGGTGACTGCCCGCGCTGCTGCTGCCGGCGCTGCCCGTGCTGCCGCTGCGGCGGATCCCGCTGCTGCTGCACCACCGGCGGAGCCGCCCCGCACTGCCGCTGTACCAGCTCGGTCAACTCTTTGATCTTGTCCAGTAGTACCCGGTGCTCGCTGCTGGTGAGCAGAGCCGACGCGCCACCACCTGCGGGCTTGGCCACGACGGCCTTCCCAACGTCCGTCTGCGCCCACGCCTGATAAAAAATCTCTACAACCAGAGAGCGCAGAGCACCGAGGGAAACCGCCGCGAGATCGGCCACCATGGGGTAACGCACCTTGACCGCGGCGTAGAACACCGGGTCAAGCCGGCTGTAGAGGCTGAGCTTCCTGGTGGCCTCGGTGGGGGTCCAATCGGCGGCCTTGTTATCCCGCACCAAACGTTGTTCCCGAGCCAAAATCGGCTGCGGGTCAACGTTCGCGGGATAACTAAGCGCGGCATGCTCCTGCTGGAAGGACTCTCGCAACGCCACTGGTACGCTGCGCTTCACGATGTCCACAAGCGCACGCCGTCCATCTCGGTCGGCAGACGCGTCCGTACCCGTAAGCCAGACGTGGGCGTTGCTGTGCTTCTCGATGATAAGCCCAAGCACGTCGTACAACAGGGCGTTCACCTTGCCCACCACCAGAGCCTGGGGGTCGTCGAGGTCGAACGAGACGAGGTCTAGCCCAGCGGACTCAAACTCCGCACGTAGCTGAACCACCACATCGGAGAGGAGACCCGCGTCAGTAGTGCCGCTGAAATAATGCTTCTTGTCGCCAAGGATATCCTCGCGGATACCCTTGGCCCATGTCCGATGGAGCCGCCCCTTGTAGACCTCATCCACAAGCTTGGACTGCTCCTGCAGGTACTTTCTCGTCGCAACGTCGGCGTCGGTGTTGGAAGTAGGGTCGGGGTTCGTAACAGCCGGTGATCTAGCCGCGTGTCGGCGTGTTGCGAACCGCGTCAGTGAGCCTCAGCGAGGCGTCGATGTCGGAGTCCCTCGTGAGGGACCGTTTCGCTCGTGTGGAAACACCCATAACTCTGAAAGCCCGATGGGAGGTGGTACGCCGGGGCGCGCTCGGGTAATGTCGTGGGGAAGATGCGACGCCACAGTTACGGAAAGAGCGGTAGAGCCATGCGAGTGAGGGGCACTGGAAGACGTCGTCGAGGTCGAAGGTGCTATAGCCACCAGCCCAAAATTCGGCAGCAAGCGGGATCAGTGCAAGCATAATACCGTAAATGAGCATTGCGTCGACTAGGCCCGGTCCAGGTCGAATCCCCATAGCTGCGGCTCAAGACGCTCACCGCAAACCGCTCATCTCAAATTTCCCGTGCGTACCCAAACGCGCCGTCGCGCACCACCTCTCCAAGCGGCTGTTTTAGCCAATCATGGCCAAATTAGCTGTGGAAAATAACGTGGAATGGGTCCACGACCTACTGGAATATCCCGGTTCAAGATATCAGACAGTCGGTGAACCAATATAGATAAACTCGTATAAGAAATAAACCCTAAGCTAGGGTACCTGGTCCTTTTTGTCGCACCACTGGTCATTTTTGTCGCTGTCGCAGAATATTCTTTTGTCGCGAGACCACCGCACAGAATCTTCTCAAAAAAACAGTGAATTCTGTTCGTTCCCTTAAAGGGGTAAAGAAGGTTTTCAGAAAATAAATGGAGACATGAATTCGACATCGTCGTTCGAACAGTGTCAAGGTGCCCCAAAAATTTTCGTCATCCGAAATTTTAAACTTCAGGTTGTCGCAACTGTCTGTCAACCGACGGATCGGACCTTCGACCGACCGCTAGATCAGTCAAAATGAAATCTGACTCGGAAACCGAATCTAAATTTTGTCGCAAGCATGTAGAAGATACAGCAGCCCTCCGTCGACTGTTTACTTACCGACGGATCAAACCGTCGAACGACCGCTCGATCAGAAAAAAATGAAATCCGCATCGGAAACCGAATCTAGTTTGTGTCGCTAGGATGTCGAAGATACAGCAGCCCTCCAGTCGACTGTTTGTCGACCGAACGATCTAACCGTCGACAGACCGCCCGATCAGTAAAAATACAGAAATCCGCTCGATCGATCAGAAATCCGCATCGGAAATCGAATCTTGGGGCTGTCACAAGAAGTGTCGCAAGACTGTCGCAAGGATCTAGGATGTAGAAGATCCAGTACAGCAGCCCTCCAGAGTCCAGTCGACTGTTTTCCGACCGCGTGTCCGCGTCACAGTCCGCGTCACGGTCCCATCTTCCCAAGGTCACCGTCACCACATCTTGAACAACTACAGTATCCTTTAACCTTAAGCGACCGACATCCTATATTGTAATTACCAGGCGCCGACAACGACCAACCGACCTCCGCGGCGTATTGATGTTCTTCGTTTGTTTGTTTTGTTTGACTATTTTAGTTTCTGACTAGCGCACTGTTCCCTATAGTGTTGTTTACTCCGCCCTTTTTTGTACTTTGTTTCTGCGCTGGGATTGCGCCCTTGGAGCCCCTAGACATTTTTCTTATCCCCAACACGCATGCCTCGTATAGCGCGCTGTTCTTTTTGCAGGATCTAGTGCGTTGAACGAAGGCAACAGAAAACTTGGCTGCTAGCTCCCTTTTAGCATTTCGGTTTGACTTCGTTGGCAGTGCTTGAATTCCGTCCGCCGGGAATCTTGCACGCCGACTCCCATCTCTGCTCGTTAGCGTGCAGTTATTTGCAGAATCTCGTGCGCTGTCGGTGACTGACGCATTGCCTCCCTTTCCGGAGTTTGTTTTTACGCTGGGAGTGCTTGGAGCCCGTTGGGCATCTTGCCTATCGGGCTGGGTTCGATTCCCAACACCTCTGCTGACTGGCGCGCTGTTTTTTTGCAGGTTAGCATGCGTTTTCGGCGTCAACAATGCTGTCTTTTTTTATTTTCATGCGTTGCTGTTACGATGTGCATGCTATTGTTTTGACTATCCTAAATTGTACTTATTTACAGATCTGTGCCTGCAGGAACTCTGCGATTTTGGCCGTCTGTAGCACTGGAAGGAGCTGTAGGCAACTCTGCCGATTTCCAAGACTGCTATTGCTTACTTTAGGATAGATGAACTGTTTTAGTTGATTGATCGATGCGTAGTTTATGTTTGCTGTCTCGTTCCATTTACATGCTTTAATATTGTAATAATATTATATGTTAGAGTATAGCACAATCCTGCTTGCATCCTTCAGTGTCCATGCATTGAATGTGCCTAGATATGGAAAAATAATTAATATAGAATAAGTTTTCTTAATCTTAGAATAACCCGTTTCATCGTTAATTTAGAATAAGTTTTCTTGATGTCATCCGGCTATGACCGGTGGTCCTTTTCACGACTCGTGTTCAAATAATGTGCACACAGGTCAAACGCTCTCGTTCCCGCTGGTGCCATCATGAGGAAGCCTCCAAAAAGCTTTAAGAAGGTTTGTCTCGCTTGTGATAATGGTGGGCGCCGTTGTAATAGACACTCACGGCGTGTCCTGCTTGAAAAAAAGGCCCCTGTACTTCTTCTAGATTCTAAACCCTTTGACTTGCCTTTTACCGCTGCACGCGACCGGCAAGCATCTTTGAAACTTCCGAGTTTCAAAGATGCGTTTTGTATTTTGGGTGCACCCTAATTTTACAAAACGGCCGAGCGCTTCCCGTTTGTGCGGGATATTCACATTTATTCCATGGAATATTTCATATGGATTAACACACATAAGCACGAAGGCATCGGCCACGCATCTTTGAAACTAACGAGTTTCAAAGATGCGTTTTTTGTCATTTGGGTGCGCATACCCAAATAACAAATCAGCCGAGCGCTTCCCGTTGGCGTGGGGTATCCAACGCTTGAATGTTGAATATTCATTGTAATATGAGTTAGCAAGCGAGGTTGCAAAGGCATCGGGACAGAATCTACGAAACTGTCCTATGCCTTTGCCTTTGGGTTTGGGTTCGAAGGTGACACCCAAACCCAAAGATGCCAAACAGCCGAGGGCTTCCCGTGCGTCCTAGAGCACGAAACTTGGCACGAATACTGCCAAGATACATATATTTAAGTTACCAGAAGCTCAAGGCTTCAAGTTACTTGTGCGCGAAACGCGCAATCTATTTCTAAGGCAGATGCTTTGGGTTTGGGTTCGAACGTGACACCCAAACCCAAAGATGCCAAACAGCCGAGGGCTTCCCGTGCGTCCTAACGCACGAAACTTGGCGCGAATACTACCATGGTACACATATTTAAGTTACCAGAAGCTCAAGGCTTCAAGTTACTTGTGCGCGAAACGCGCAATCTATTTCTAAGGCAGATGTTTTGGGTTTGGGTTCGAACGTGACACCCAAACCCAAAGATGCCAAACAGCCGAGGGCTTCCCGTGCGTCCTAGAGCACGAAACTTGGCACGAATACTGCCAAGATACGTATATTTGAGTTACTTGAAGCTCAAGGCTTCAAGTTACTTTTGCGCGAAACGCGCAATCTATTTCTAAGGCAGATGTTTTGGGTTTGGGTTCGAACGTGACACCCAAACCCAAAGATGCCAAACAGCCGAGGGCTTCCCGTGCGTCCTAGAGCACGAAACTTGGCACACATACTGCCAAGATACATATCTTTCAGTAAGTTGAAGCTCAAGGCTTCAAGTTACTTACTTTTTGTCAAGCAGAACACGCCGTGAGTGTCTATTGTGGCAAAGATGGCAAATAATAAAAGTCATTATGCGTAAAGAGTCGTTAATCACGGCCGTGACTTTTAGATTCACGGCCGTGAATCTTTCCGAATGGAACCAAAAACCGTTCGATTTTAATCGAACGGTTTTTGGTTCCATTCGGACATATGGACATCACGGCAAGACAACTCTTCAGTGTAATATTTCGCATGGCATGGGGATAGCTCAACAGGTACAGGTACAACGTCATGGATGCATGCACCGGTCATAGCCGGATGACATAAAGAAAACTTATTCTAAATTAACGATAAAATGGGGTATTCTAAACTTATGAAAAAATATTCTAAATTAAATAGCCTACCCCTAGATATTGTAATAATAGGCTATGTTTAAACTGTGTCAAATTCCTGTGTGAAACAATAGACCCGATATCGACCTGTGTTGTTCACCACGGGTAAGAAAATTTTTCTTAAAATTTTCCTAAATTTTTACGACAAAAATGACCATTTTATCATTTTCGTCGCAAGCTGCGACAAAATGACCGTTTGTTCATTTTCGTCGCAGCCTGCGACAAAGGAATATTCTTGCGACAGCGACAAAAATGACCATCGGTGCGACAAAAATGACCCGCTACCCTAAGCTAGATATACCCGGAACGGTCACGGAGTCGGAACGGTCTCAAGTCTAGCTACCTGTGACACTCGGTGTGTCACAACACAGGCTTACGGATCAGTCACGGTCCAGTGTTGGCTACCTAGGAGTCTGTCATAGGGGCCTGCACCGGGACTCCCGGTCAGGGCTGCCTATACAGATTCCAGCAAAACTTGCGTTAGGAAACGGAGAAGAAAGACGCAGCAATCGTCAACAGGTAGGAAAAGTGAAGTATTTCCACCAATTTCCGTCTTAAGAGCGACACTCTGCGACACTTGGACTTCGAAGCTGGAGGCGAACAGCCACTTCGTGATCCTTCATTTCCTCGATCCGGGGAGTGAGATCAGACGATCCGTCTCCTGAATGACGGTCATCACTGATGACGGAAGGAAAGTCGGCGATCAACAGTGTCTGTGATTGGAAAATGCAGCAGATATTCTAGTCCAGCGATACACGATCTTCGCACCCCAAGCTAGCCGGTGGTCTCTCTGAACCGTTCCCGAATTTTTGATCTGATGATCCAGGATTTGTCCCAGGCGACATCTGCGTGACATTTGGTGCAAATTCACGGGGAAGCCGATTTCCCCCCCACTGTATGGGGGCCTGCTTCTCCTTGCTTCACCCCTCACTGTGTGTGGCATGTGTCACCCGTGACCGTGTCTCCGTCACGTTAGCCTTCTCTAGTTAGACAATCCGTATGTCTGCCTTCCCAGTTTTATGCTATTCCGTTTCCGAGCACCCGGCACTGTGTGATTCTGTGACTTTACCGCGTATATATATCCATTATATATATACCCTCATATCACCCTTTCTGTCAGGTTATCGACCCACTTCACGCTAAGTGGTGTTTCGGTAGGCATCGGCTCGCTTTGGCTATTCGCCAATTCTAAAATTCCCTCTCACTCTAAAGTTCCTTCCGGTTTGAGCGCATTGAACGCAACCGATTTCCTTATTTCACATCGTGGGCTGCCTACCGTCAACGAGATTGGTTCTCCACGATTTCCTTCGGCCAAACTTCCTTCTTTCCCTCTTGTTCCTTCACCCTGGCCGGCTAATTCCTTCGGACTTACTTCGGTTTGAGTGCAACTACCTCATCCCGACTTCCTTGTCCAGCTTCGTGTGTTTCCTACCGTCTGTGATTGGTTTTACACGATCTCCCTCGGCCAAAATTCCCTCTTTCCTTCTTATTCCTTCACCTTGGCCGGCTACTTCCTTCGACGTCCTTCAACGCTCTGGCCAGCAGCGCCTCTGCTGCCGGAAAACTGACTTGCCTTACGGCATTTTGACGTGACCGCCGTGTTCCTCGTCAAAACCTGGCCCAATTTGACTTCTCCATCGCTTGATTTGGTTAATTTTTCGAGGAGTTACGTTTACGCCTCGAAACCCTATCGACGCGCCTTCCAGATTTTGCAGCCGCGGGGATCATGACCTCGCTGCACCAGCGTACGCGTATGGCCGCAATTCGGTCTGCCCTGGACTCGCTTCGACGAGAACATCTCCCCTTTGACTGTGGTCTGGTGGTGCTTGGTGGTGCTTACGCACCAAGCACCAAACTCGAGTCCATCGCGTTCGCCATCGACAACGAGTGCTTTGACTCCTTCGACTTCGTCCCTCCACTCCCTTCGCCCTCGCCTTGCACCCCACCTGTTCACCATCTAGTGGTGTGTGGTGATGTTGCCACGCCCACTTCGCCACTCACCATCGTTCCTTTCGAGCCATTCCCGATGCGCTCAATCGCGCCCCCTTACCGCATTTTTCACCTTCCACCTCCCCAACCCCTTCTCATCGACGCATTCGCTCTGGTGGTGCCAGGCTACTTTTGGCTCTGGCACCGCACAGGGGTTGGTTAATTTGTCGCCTGGATGCCCCTCGACATCTTCGAGAACACCGCCGCCACCGCTCAGTGAAAGCACGATCACATCGCAACCAACTGCAGCCAACCAATTCTAGACTTAGCCGCAATTAGCTTACAGAGTTTCACCGCATCTTGCCAGCTGTTAGCTGGCTGCAATGGGCCCTTGAACTCTGACATTAAGTAACATTGGGTTTAGGTTTTAGGGTTTGCTTGCTCTGGGATTGCCACTCACACCTTCGGGGTGAGATGGTGTCACGGGGAAGCCGATTTTCCCCCCACTGTATGGGGGCCTGCTTCTCCTTGCTTCACCCCTCACTGTGTGTGGCATGTGTCACCCGTGACCGTGTCTCCGTCACGTTAGCCTTCTCTAGTTAGACAGTCCGTATGTCTGCCTTCCCAGTTTTATGCTATTCCGTTTCCGAGCACCCGGCACTGTGTGATTTTGTGACTTTACCGCGTATATATATCCATTATATATATACCCTCATATCACCCTTTCTGTCACAAATGTTGTCCATTCGAGGTCCCAAATGTTGGACGATTATTTGCTTTTTGGCATTTCACAAATAATGACCTCGCATGACATCGCCGGATGTCAGTCGCGACAGGAGCCAATGAAATCGATGCATTTGCTTTCCCAAGTTTCGGTGTAGCACAGGCCTTAGTGCCTAGCCGCTCCTGCTTCCATGCCATGCCATGTGGAATGCTTCCTGCTCTTGCAGACAGTCATCTCTTGTAGATCGTTCCGAAGGCGTTGCCTTACTCATCCGATCGACGTAAATGTTTTATTATTATTATTATTATTATTATTCAGATTGTAGATATACGTTGGGTTTCAGGTATACGAAAAATAAGAATATTTAATACGCACTGAAGGTGCATATATGTAATTGTATTATATTCATAAATAATAGCGGACGGGTCAATATATCATCTCTAGGTAATGACGTGTCTCAGTGAAACGTCATTTTGATTCTCAATCCTGCAAAACCCGGACACTAGGGGTGCCCAACTAAAGTTGAGCCGTAAAATATTTTCAGATCGAGAACATCGGAAGGTCCGAAGAGATTCCTGGGGAGCGACAATGGAATGCATCGTATTTTGATCTCTGAAATCGTATGCTGAAATCTGTATAGGCAGCCCTGACCGGGAGTCCCGGTGCAGGCCCCTATGACAGATTCCTAGGTAGCCAACACTGGACCTGTGACTGATCCGTAAGCCCGTGCTGTGACACACCGAGTGTCACAGGTAGCTAGACTCGAGACCGTTCCGACTCCGTGACCGTTCCGGGTATATCTAGCTTAGGGTTTTATTTCTTATGAGAGTTTATCTATATTGGTTCACTGACTGTCTGATATCTTGAACCGGGATATTCCAGTAGGTCGTGGACCCATTCCACGCTATATTCCACAGCTAGTTTGGCCATGATTGGCTAAAGCAGCCGCTTGGAGAGGTGGTGCGCGACGGCGCGTTTGGGGACTCACGGGAATTTTGAGATGAGCTGTTTGCGGTGAGCGTCTTTGAGCCGCAGCTATGGGGGTTCGACCTGGACCGGGCCTAGTCGACGCAATGTTCATTTACGGTATTACGCTTGCCCTGATCCCGCTTGCTTCCGATTTTTGGGCTGGTGGCTCGAGCACCTTCGACCTCGACGACGTCTTCCAGTGCCTCTCGCTCGCATGGCTCTACCGCTCCTTCCGTGACTGTGACGTCGCATCTTCCCAACATTACCCGAACGCGCCCCGGCGTACCACCTCCCATCAGGCTTTCAGAATTATGGGTGTATCCACTAGAGCAAAACGGTCCCTCACGAGGGACTCCGACATCGACGCCTCGCTGAGGCTCACTGACGCGGTTCGCAACACACCGACGGCCAAATCACCGGCTATTACGAACCCCGACCCTACTTCCAACACCGACGCCGACGTTGCGACGAGGAAGTATCTACAGGAGCAGTCCAAGCTTGTGGACGAGGTCTACAAGGGGCGGCTCCATCGGACATGGGCCAAGGGTATCCGCGAGGATATCCTTGGCGACAAGAAGCATTATTTCAGCGGCACTTCTGACGCGGGTCTCCTCTCCGATGTGGTGGTTCAGCTACGTACGGAGTTTGAGTCCGCTGGGCTGGACCTCGTCTCGTTCGACCTTGACGACCCCCAGGCTCTGGTGGTGGGAAAGGTGAACGCCTTGCTGTACGACGTGCTTGGGCTTATCATCGAGAAGCACAGCAACGCCCACGTCTGGCTTACGGGTACGGACGCGTCTGCCGACCGAGATGGACGGCGTGCGCTGGTGGACATCGTGAAGCGCAGCGTACCAGTGGCGTTGCGGGAGTCCTTCCAGCAGGAGCATGCCGCGCTTACTTATCCCGCAAACGTTGACCCGCAGCCGATTTTGGCTCGGGAACAACGTTTGGTGCGGGATAACAAGGCCGCCGACTGGACCCCCACCGAGGCCACCAGGAAGCTCAGCCTCTACAGCCGGCTTGACCCGGTGTTCTACGCCGCGGTCAAGGTGCGTTACCCCATGGTGGCCGATCTCGCGGCGGTTTCCCTCGGTGCTCTGCGCTCTCTGGTTGTAGAGATTTATCAGGCGTGGGCGCAGACGGACGTTGGGAAGGCCATCGTGGCCAAGCCCGCAGGTGGTGGCGCGTCGGCTCTGCTCACCGGCAGCGAGCACCAGGTGCTACTGGACAAGATCAAGGAGTTGACCGAGCTGGTGCGGCGACAGTGCGGGGCGGCTCCGCCGGTGGTGCAGCAGCAGCGGGATCCGCCGCAGCGGCAGCACGGGCAGCGCCGGCAGCAGCAGCGCGGGCAGTCACCGCGGGGCTTCCGCATGGGGGTCCAATCCCCACCGGCGGTGGGCTACGATCGTGACGAGCAGCGGGCTAAGCCGCTGTGTACCCGCTGCAAGAAGACTGGTAAGGACCTCTATCATTTCTACCGCGACTGCCCGCTTGGCGGTCGCCAACATTCCCCCACCTCGGCCGCGGCTTTCTGTATCCCCATCGACGACGAGGATGCGGAGGGCGTGCATGCCCTCGCCATGTGTGCTGTCTTTCAGGAGGCGGCGGATGATGGAGCTGAGGCCTTTGCCCGCGCGGCGACGGTGTACGGTCCGCCAGCGGTGCTGTGCGGGGGCGTTGTGGGAGGCATCGACGTGTCGGCCTACGGCTTCTCCGTTGACGCGGTGACACCGGTGGCGGAGACGTCCGGTGACGACATCCTGCAGCGGCTGGACGACCTCGCGGCGGAGGTCAACGCGGCGGTAGAGCCTAAGGTACATTACACTCACGCCTCTTTCCCGCCGCCTGGGGGCATTGCGACGCAGGCTTCGGCTCTGGTGTGTGACGCTGCGAGCGCAGGTATCACACCGGAGGAGCAGGTTCCGGCAGGTGGTGCGGCGGCATCGGCATCCGCCGTGCCGGCCCCTGCTATGCCTGTCTTGGAGAATGAGCAAGAGCTCCTGGAGCTCTACGGCTACGGCCCGCCCGTGTCCCTTCAATCGACGCGGGTGACCACCACGGAGAAGTCCGGCGGTGAATTCGCGGGGGTTGTGGACACTGCCAACCACTCCGCGGTTGCGCCGGTTGACTTGACCGGCTACGACACCGACGACTACGAGGATTTTGCAGACGGCAGCTTCGCCGTCAAGCCGCGGGCTCCGGCCATCTCGGCTAATCATGCGTCAGAGCCCGCAGCCCACGTGCCTGAGTCTGGTGGTGCTTCCCGCACCTACGGATGTGGCAAGCCGCCATGGGGCTTCCCCGCACACGCGGGCCCGTGGGGGTTTCCTTACTTTGTCTCCCTCGTTCTTTTCATCTCGATCATGGGTGTGGGGGCAGCCGCCTACACGGCGGCCAATGACATCGACTCTGTGCAGGTATCGGGTCGGGCTGCACCGCAGCCTGTGCTGTGCAGGGGAGACTTATGCATCTACCCCGGTATATCCGAGCTGGACCCCGTCACTCTGGATGCAGTACTGCACTCCCTGGGTGCTGCGACGGTGGTTCACCGGCCGCCTGACCCACTGGAGAGCAGTGCTGCAAGCTACTACCGTGGACATTGTGGTGACGGTGCTCCTCTGGACTTTGACCCCGAGTAGCTTTACTTCTGGCTCTGGCAGTGCACCACTTTCTGGTGGTGTACTGAGATGTGCTTTGACCTCAACATGGTCTTCAATTTGGTTTATGCTTTACTTTGACATCTACAATCTTCAATCTGGTTTGCTGCCACAGTGCTTTTCAGTAGTTTAGCAGGACCTGAGTACCTGTATATTTCTGCACTTGTGCCGGCTAGAGGGTTTCAATTTGTGTATCAGAATGGCGCAGTTGAATTAGCAGTTAGGTTTGTCACCCTAGCTCCTACCCTAACTTATTTTACATTCTCTGACTTACCTGTCAGTCACCACCCACAGTGCTGGGGTGGTGTGCTGAAATCTGTATAGGCAGCCCTGACCGGGAGTCCCGGTGCAGGCCCCTATGACAGATTCCTAGGTAGCCAACACTGGACCTGTGACTGATCCGTAAGCCCGTGCTGTGACACACCGAGTGTCACAGGTAGCTAGACTCGAGACCGTTCCGACTCCGTGACCGTTCCGGGTATATCTAGCTTAGGGTTTTATTTCTTATGAGAGTTTATCTATATTGGTTCACTGACTGTCTGATATCTTGAACCGGGATATTCCAGTATCGTACATGGACTGTCGGATTCGGAAAATTGCCACTGTTAAAAATAAACGGACCAGTTTCAGTTGTGCAGCTCTACCGGACACGCGAGGCATGACCGCCTGCGCCTGCGCCTCGTCGTCGCGCGTTGCTGCTCCCATAAGAGCAGCGTGTCCACGAAGGACATAAATCGATCCGGTTGCTCGCTGCGGACTTCGTCTTAAAGGCCTTTGGGTCGCTTGAGCCTCGTCAAACCAGGCGGGCTTGCCTGGGTTTACAAGGGCAGCCCCGACCGCGACCGTGCCATCAGCGGTCGTCGTCCTTTCAATTTTTCCTCCAACTAATTTTTACCTACGATATACGTTCCTCCTACGTTATACGATTTGTTTGATTCATTATTATTTTTATTTTATTATTATTATTATTATTATATTATTATTATTATACGTTCCTCCTACGTTATACGATTTATTCTATTCATCTTATTTTTATTTTTATTATTATATTATTATTATATTATTATTATTCTTCGTCGTAGACGTAGAGATTCAGATTGACATTCGATTGCTCTAGAGATTGGCAGTTTGAGTTTCTGTTTCGAGATTGCATGTGTTTCCTAATATCTCCACCTTTTTGAGTTTAATGATATGCATTCGTCTCTCGTGCCACCTAGCCGAGACTTATTTTCCTTGGCATATACGTATGCTGCCAGAATCCCATGGACTAACGCGAGTGGAGCCGTTGGTATAGCTCGTCCTCGCTTGCACGAATTACTTGCTGCCAGTTAGGAACTTAACTAATGGAAGACCGCAACATGCGAGTGCCTGGAACGCACTTCCTTCCGTTCTCCTCTCAGCTGGCTTCGAATGGGACTTCGAAACTGCTTCAGTTGGGATATCCCTCTACTTTCGCCTTTCTCCATCAAGACACGCCACAGATGTCACCCGACTCGGACTATTTTTACGCGCAGGCTCAGGCGAGCATAAGAAACTTTACCAAGTTCACAGAAGTGCAACTACTTGAAATTCAAACGACCACTGAGGTCGTATCGGTCTTCTCTTTTATAGGTTGCGTCTTCATTATCACTTGCTATTGCTGCTTCAAAGATCTACGAAAGTTCTCCGGGCGCTTGGTGCTGTTTCTCACTCTGGCCGACCTCGGTGCCTCCGTTTGGCCCATCTTCTGGGTCTACAACAACGCCCACGCCGAAGGCGAAGTTGCTGATCTTGTTCTCAGCAAGAGCCTGTGCAACGCACAGGCCGTATTCTCCGTTTACTTTCAGATGGCTTCTCTGTGCTGGCAGGCTTGCATCTGTTTCACCTTAGACTACGCCGTCCTGCGACGCAAAACGAACGTAACAAAATTATCATTCCCGTTCCATCTCTTCTCCTGGGGCCTCCCCATATTCTACACCGTACCTCCGCTGATGTACGACGACTACACTCAAGGGTCGGGGAGCTGGTGCTGGGTCCATGAGGAGGATAAATGGGACATACGGCTGCTTGCCGAGAAGGGCTTAACCTACGCGCTGTGTATCGTCCTGGTATCATACCAGATCGCCGTGTTCTGGAGGGTGCATTTCCAGGTGGCCGCCGTGCGTGCTGTCTTGGATACGATCAACGTCTGCGCGGTGCATGATGCAGGAATGCTCCGGGTGGGGCACCGGCAGAACCGGCTGCTACGGCTGCGGTTTTACCCGTTCATTGTTGTGGTGTGTTGGGGTGTCGCTTCCGTCAACCGCGTGAATAACTTCCTGCGACCGCACGACCCTAGTTTCGTGCTTCACTTGATGCACGCCTCTTTCATGTCTGCACAGGTGCGCGGCGCTGCTTACCTTCCCCAAGTTGAAATACCACGGGAGCGGTGGCCGGTAAGGGCGCTAGCAGGGGTATTGCCACGATAGTTGCGGTGTTGGGAGTTCTACAGCGCAAAGGGCAATACGGTTCACGGCTGCCCTTCGCCAGGAAGGCTTCGCGGGGTGCCGGTTCCCCTTGGCGCGACACTAGTCGTCTCATCACCTCAGGCTGAGGGCTGCGGAGTCAATCTAGTCACTGAATCCAATGGGCTCGCAACCGTTGGGACACTCTTAGAGTGCGGGAAGTAATTCGCCTTCAGTTGCCAAGGTGCGTGGCTGCGCAGGGCTTCTTCAACGCGGTCGCATACGGGTTCACCACAGAGCTCTATGAACAGGTACATAGCCCACGGGCACATACGCGCTTTCTCTCATCTGTGTTGGCGTGGGGGCTAAAGCATCGCACGCGTGTTTGGAGGAGACGTATGTCTCCTGCGGACCAGCGCGATGATGTACCTTGTCTCTATTCTGGAATTCGTGTGGAGGAAAAACCTTGCACGGGTGTTTTCAGTATGTGCCGTCCATGTCTGCCACAGAGCAGAACGACGGTAGGTTTCAGCATCTTTCGAGTATGCTGAAAGGGGGATGGCAACATCATAAAGGTTCTTCGAACACTCGCGTTAAAAAACTTCTTCAAGAAATGGCGGTTTCACAGCCTCTTGATTCCACGCATGTCACCGGAATGTGGCATCAAGATATTTTGTACCGCAACGTGGCGCGAGGCTGCCTCGGGCTGCCACGAGGCAGCTTCAGCAAGACCTTCCATCATAAGTGCGTGAGGGCTTGGGGGCAGGTGAGCCGTGGCTTGGAAAGCAATGTGATTCCGGAGAACGAGGATGATGTGGAGCATGCCCTACTACTTTATGAGTCTGCTCCAGTATGTACGTGCGGCCGTGATCCGACTGCGCCTGTGTGCAACCGAGATCCTGCCCAAGTCATTCGTGCGCAGGTGCGGCTTGCACACTGTGTTGTTGAGTATGGAGGATTCTTGACTCAGAGTCTGCTGCTGGGTTTATTTTAAGTGACCACCTCAGGGCTGCCGTTGTGGCTGTTAGTGCTGTTTGCTGTAATTACGAACAGTTGAGTCTGTCAAATTCGTTTAATCCTCTCACGAGTCGCGGTGTCATTCACTGCTCATCCTCCGCTGACATCGTGTACACCTTGGTGACACGTCTTTCCGTGTATTGCAGGGGAGGTTGACGCGGTTGCTCGTCGGAATATGGGGTGTGTGTGCTTATCGCTTGGATTCGTCTGAACTTGCTCCCTCTCCGTGTTCAGTACTCATGGTTATTACACGTGCCGGGAGACTTGTGTTCTTTGACCCAATTGTGAGGTACTGGCACGTCGCTGTAAACGGGGACGGCGGCCGGATGGAAGTGGGGTTTGGGAGGTGGTTGTCCCTGTGGTGCCATTCTGGCGGGCACTGCCTCTTGGAGAGCTCGGTGGATTCGTCTGCCTTTGCTGCAAGGAGAGGCAGAGGTTGGTGAAGTCCAGGTTCTGTGTTTTCCCTTGACTTTTGTGGAGAGCACTTAGGTGCCCGCATGTTTCCTTTTTTTTGACATGGGGTGTCCATGCTGTGTGGTGTGACTGCATTCATGGCATAACCATGGACCAACGGGTCCCATCCATTGACCGTGAGCCACTGGGGGGCATGCCAGCAGAGTCCGCTTACTCCGTAACCCTGGGACCAACTATTGTTGGGCGATGATCGGTCACATTGTATCATCTTTCCATGCTGCTTTGCATGTGGGATGGGAATATATTTTGAGTTGGTGGTGTCTTGTCATGTGCCCGCCCTGCTCCTGATTTGCTTCTCACATCCACTGGGATGATGGTGCGCTGGCTTTTGTTGGCCGATCTCATGCCGTTCAGTGTGTGGATGCCGACGACAGATGGAAACATTTGTTGCGGTGCCCAGAGCGAGTAGGGGAGACCTTGGTGAAGCGTGCACCACAGCTGGGGATCCCTGTCTGGTTTAAAACCTTTAGCTCACCTGGGCTTGAGCACCGGATTGGAGTATTTCCATGACGGACCTGCGGTGCAAAGCTGAATGAGCTCCCAGCTACCCCATATTTTCAGTTGTGATTCGTGTTTGTGATGGGTTCGCTTTGCGCTTGGTTTGGGATGTGTGGAAGTGAGTGGTATCTTGCCACGGCCGCGCCCTGTTCCTGAATGATTCTCACATCCACTGGGATGATAGGGAGATGACTCATGGCCAGCCCTGCGTGCCCCAACTTCTCTCTCTCTCATTCTTACCCCGATGCACTTGTCCGAGGGCCGCGTGAGCTGTCAGACAACCGACACCCGGACTGGGACCGAAGCATGCCCCCCTTCACACCCGAAGCCCAAGCAGCTGCTGTTCCTGAGCCCTTCCCATAAGAGCAAAGTCGAGTCCACACCCAAGGTATCAGGTACAGGTTCACAGTCTGGTTTATTGGCCCAGAGTCTCGAGTCTTGCTTAGCTCTCCTTGGTCGTTGGCGTTATGCGAGTGCCACAGCGGTAGACTCGATAACCTACACTCACACGTCGTTGTGACTGTTGTTGTTACACAAGGAAGGGCGGCAGGAGGGTCCCGGCGACAGTCAAGTTGGGTCACGAGTCCGTGTCCAGGCATCTTGCGGTATGGTAACTCTCCTTTGCTGTCTCCCGTTCTCTTCACACTCACCCCTCCTCTCCCACCAGTCTCTCCCATGGCTCTCTCCCCTTGACCTGAATGACGCTTCCGATTAAAAATTCCCTATGCAGCCCGTGAGAGAGAGGCACAAAAAGCCCCCCGGGTCGGGTAGATTCCATTTGTCTGATGTACAGCTGTAAAATTCCCTATGCGGCCCGTGCGAGAGAGGCACAAAAAGCCCCCCGGGTCGGGTAGATTCCATTTGTCTGATGTACAATTAAAAATTTCCTGAATTCTTCTCACTCCACTGGGATGATGGTGGGCTGGTTTTTGTCGGCAGATCTCATGCCGTTCAGTGTGATGCCATGGATTTGAGGCACAGGCACCTCGTTGTTAACGGGGGCGGCCGCTGGTTGGAAATGTGTGATTGCATGCGGCCGCCCCCGTGGTACCTTTCTGCAGTGGCACCTCGTTGTTAAAGGGGCCGGCCGTTGGTTGGAAATGTGTGATTTGGGCACGGCTGCCCCCGTGGTACCTTTGTGGCGGGTACTGCCTCTTGAGGAATGGGGCAGACTAGTCTGCTCTCTCTGCAAGGAGAGGCAGGGTGAGGTGGCGGCCTCACTCGGTATCCTCCCTTGATGTCTGCGGGGAGCGCCTCGGTTTATGCTTTGATGCATCTTCCATTGTCAAATCAGTGGTTTGCATTCATGGACCACCAGGTTCCATTCATCGACTGTGAAGCCACCGGGGGGCATGCCGGCAGGATTCGCTCACTCCGATACCCGGGAAGCAACATGCAGAGTTGCGCGAAGTTGCGCAGTCGCACATGTTTGGCAGTACTTATTACATACACACATCCATCTATCCATACTGCATTGCATTTGGTTTGAAATGGGTGTGCGTTGGTGGTATCTTGTCACGGCCACGCCCTGTTCCTCACTGCTTCTCACATCCACTGGGATGATGGTGAGCTACCTGATGTTGGCGGACCTCGTGCCGTTCAGCGTGATACCATGTTCATACCTGTGGTCTTTAAAAGGAGGTCTTGTGCACCTGAGGAGTGAGACGCCGTGACACACCAGCAAACACACACACCCACGTGGGTACATAGTGCAGCCGGTCTTCTGCGGCTACGGGGTGCCAAAGGAGTCGGTACAAGGATAAGCACACACACACACACACACGTTAATGAGCCGGCTTCAGAGACACAGCAGCAGTGCACCAGCAGGACAGTTGCAGAGGGGCTCAGGTGGCCCAGTGAGGCTCAGGGAGCAGAGGGGTGGTCCTGCGCGTAGGCTTGATGGTGGAGAGATGGCTCACGCAGTCACGCAGCTCGGGGGTTAGGGATGAACCGGCTCCAGAGACACGGCAGCGGCGCACCGACGGTGCAGATACAGAGAGGCTCGGGTGGCTCAGTAAGGCTTAGGGGGTCCTAGTCTTCACTAGTGAGCTCCGGAGAATCCGGATAAGTGTCCCGAAGTGTGTGTTGAATCCTTTGATCCCCGGCGTGGGTACAAAGTGCAGCCGGTCTTCTGAGGCTACGGTGTGCCAAAGGATTCGGTACAAGGATAAGCATACACGTTTATGGGGGACACCTTACTTACTTGCGGCGATTGAAAGGGGTGGCTTTTGGTGTTGCCATTGGGAGTGATGTCACTGCACGCCAGTAATCGCGTGCTTGCGGAGGGCTCCCTGGTCACATATGGATCATCATATAGAAAAATGCTGGTGGGGTGACGTGCTTTATTTGTGTTTATCATGATGGAAGACACTTGGAAATGTGCGATTTGCTGAGAATAGGTTTTCACGTCAGGTGGCGGGCTGTCACGTCAGGTGGCAGGCTGTCATGCCAGGTGGTATCGTGTATTTGCCTCATTTTTATTTTTCCCTCCAGTGAGCTTCTCCTGAGTTCAGTTCATGGATGCTGCAACTGCTAAGTGCACATTGCAAACGTTAAGTGCAGTTTTCTCTCTGACGGCCATCGGAAGTTGAATATTCGGTTCACCAAATGTTTGGTTGAGGTTTTCTGAAGAAGTTCGTTGGGCTTTTGCCTAGTGACCATCTGTATGGAAATGTGCATAAATCAGATGTATGTTACAATATATCAGATGTATGTTACAATATATCAGATGTATGTTATAATAAATTGGGGTGCTTTCGCGACCAATCATGCAGCCTTAGGGGTATTAACCTCAATTATAATGTCTACTAAAGGTTGTAGCCGATTTCAAAAATCTTATTTGTTTTGGTCAGCTTAGTGTTGTGGCCAGTTTCTGAATCGTTTCAGTGCGGCAGAACAGCAACTGAATGGACACTGGAATAGCTGCCAGCACCAAAGGATTATGATGGGTGCCGAGGCAGGATTGTGTGTGTCTTACTCCCTGAAAGTGCTGAGCGTTGCAGCACATCAAAGTCAAATAAATTTGTTGGCAGGCTGTGTACTTGAATTGCCATGACACCGGGCGATGTGCACAGGGACTAAAAAGGTCGATATCACATTCACCACAATCTACCCTTCTGTATGCGGAGGAGGCAGAGGTGGAGGAGGAGCGCAGGCTGGTCAGGAGAAGTGATTCCATAGACAGTATCGACGATGTATGCCGGGCATGAATAATTTAGTTGCACTAGATCTCTAAGTAGTGGAATTTCAAATCCACCAAGCAATTGTCTCATCCTTGGCTGCGGTGTGGAAGTATGATGCTGATTGATATTGCGGATGTTAAGTTCGTTATGAAAATCAGCTGCATGAAAGCAAGCCGTTAAATGTTGATAGCATACTGCAAGTCCTTGACCTAGTAGGCAATAATCATCCCGGGGATTCAAGTTCATAGAAACTTCGCAGCATATGAATAACCATATATCGATGAGTGATTGTATGTATATAGGTACCACGCACGGAACACATGTTTTTTTGCCCAGCTGTGTAGCCTCTGCTTTCGAACTTGCTCAGAGATTCGCTGAATTCTTGAGACCCGAGTGTATGGCATGTATGTGGCTCGTCGCGTAACAATCTTCACTGCATAGATCGAGTGTGGAGCACGTATGCAAAAGGGGTCATATAGGGACATAGGGACATGTCCCTATATCACTCGGGTACATATAGGGACACGTTGGGACATATAATGACACTTGGGGTGTTATAGGGACATGTCCCTATATGTGTCCCCAGTGTCCCTATATGATCCCAAGTGTCCCTATATGACCCCATATCGATGAAAAAAACATGACTCGCCTGGCTGTCAGTCCGTCAGAACATCTGTTGTGGGGCCCTATGTGGATAGTAACATTTTATATGAAACTCTATTATCCAGCTCAGTCATTACACTGACAGTGTAGCATACTAAACAAAACAACACAAAGCTCTACCATCGCTCAGCTTAAGTAAAAGGCGAGACCTGCCCATATCACATTTTGTCGCTCGCGCGTCATCGACCAGCGAATGGTGGTTTTGCCACGAGTACAGTAATAACAGACTTATTACTGTACTCGTCTGGTTGGTTTGGCTGATGTGCCACCAGCACACTGCTACACACAGGTATAAGTCCAGGGTGGACTTATACCTATGACGCAGTGCGATGATGACATCTGTGCTAGGGTAAGTCACGAGACAGTATGATGACGCGTCAGAGCTACGAGTGACGGGTACGATGACAGTCATCAGTGACAGGCATTTATGTGACCAGATGACAAGGGGGTCTGACAGAAATGACTGACAGAAATACCTGACCCGAAAGTGAGTTTTGGTGGGAAAACCAGCAGTCAGAGAAATTGGAGGGAAAGCTGGTATGGCCTCCAATATTGCCAAGTCAGCACAGTTATAATTATTCAGAGTGATATGGAGTGGCTCGGAATACAGTGATGATATAACTGGGCTAGTCGGCAGATTCTATGATGTGACTGTTCGAGTTCTCATGAAGTATGATGGGACCTGACAGGAGTCGACATCGAGTGAAGTTCGAAAGTCGAGATCGGAAACCATGGCATAAAGCAGCCGAGCAGGCTGAATGAAACAGTTTTGAATTTGTTACTGAACAGCCACACCTGGCTTTTGTAACTCCGACATTTAAGAAAGATCCGATTCACATATATGTATCTTGCTTACAGCCATACATATCTCTTGCAGGCTTGAACTAGGTTCCCTGTATTGTTAAGTAGACTTAGAAGCTCTTAGAGAGCACCCCCGAACAACTGGTATCAGCGTGGTTGCGTTAGACGCGACCTGTTAGTGCCGACTGAACTTCGGCTGTACAATTATCGGCACACAACTTCTCCGCGAGGCCTTTCCGCGGGTTCCCACGAAAATTCTGAAGACGACGACGTAAAACACGCTTAATTGCGTCCGCCTTTCGTCAGGGCTGCGAATTTCGACGGAAAATATCATATACTGTTCCTGAATGCATATACCACACGTTCAAGTGTGATGTAATCCGTCTTTGCAGGTACCTTTCCGCGGGATCTGCCTTTCGTTAAACCGAAATCGGCGTCAATCGGCAGAAAGTTTATCGCCCGTACTGTGTGAGTTCACTGCCGTTTACGTGCGTTCACTCACAGCGCAATCATGGACTTTCAGCATGGAATTCCGTCGCACACGGCTGTAGCGGCTTCCACGGAGCAATCGCAGTTTCTTTCGGCAGCGAATTACTCTGAATCGCTCGACCCGAGAATTGTTTCGCACGTCTTTCCGCAATCGGCTGCGCACACACAACCTGGACTCTCGTACGTTGGCTCAACGCAACAGCTGGATGTAAATTCTGCGTACGGATTTTTGCACGAACTGCCGCAGCGTAATTTTATGACGGCGCCGCCGCAATTTCAGCGGAATTCGTACGATTTTTCCGGCCCCCACAGTGGGTATGACGAGCGCAGCTCTAACGGTAGCCCAATTATGACAACGCCAGCCGGTCAATTTTGGCAGCCGCAGCCCCGTGATGATTTAGCTCACCAGAGGAATTTTCAACAGCAAATTTTTCTGCAGCAACAGCAGTACGGTCAGCAGCACCAACTGCCACCACGTGCCTTGTGGCCGCATACCACTCCGTTGCCAGCGGCTGCGTACAGTGTACCAATGGGGTACCCTTCTCCGGGTATGCTGTCTCCCCCGGTGCCGAATCTGTCAGTGCCTGAGCTCTCACCGTACCCCACGGCGTCCGTGGCACCGAATTTAGCCCTGTCCTATCCTGTTCCAGTAACGGAAGCAGCCGTTCAGCTACCACCTGCTGTGACACCTTTAGTGCACGTTGCCAGCGCAGGAATTACCCCCTACCTTAGTCGGAGTCGGAGTCGGACAGCAACTGTGGGACTTCGGTATCCTGCCAGAACTCGCAATCCGCGCCAATCTTGGGCCAACATTTGTCCGCGCCAATCTTATCTTGGCCAATCTTGTGATTGTTGGTTTCATCCTATTGGTTTGCGGCATTTACCTTGAGAGGCCCAAGCCCTCCTTGGCAATATTTAAATCGCTTGAGGCCTTTAGGAGGATCATTTTCCATTTCTTCCTGGAAGACACACCGCTTCATCTTTGCATTATCAAGAATGGCGGATACCCATTACGTCCTGTTTGGGATTGTTCTTCCTTACATTCGGAAAATGCGTCAATTGCGTGAGGAATACTTTGTGCAGGCATGGGTCGAAGAACGTTTTTTGTGGGCGTTGGAAGAACACGTTTTGACGTTTTCGGGCATGTTTGGTGATGTTTGGATGCCTGTAACTTTGGCTCACTATTTCTATGAATTACGTGATCTGCTCGAAGTCGATTGGGGGGATGTTCGTGATTGGGGAAATTTCTTGCAGATATTCCCTACCTCCAACTTTGAAGCCCCATATTATGACGATGAAGGGTTCCATTGGCAAGGACCTGGCATGTCAAACAACTTCAGATTCCGGCTAGACTACATCGATTTCGACGACTTCAAAAAACGATGGCTTCGTGAATATCATTGGGCCTGGTACAACGGCTTTTACAACGAGCATGCAGATCCTCAATGGATCTACCCGTCGCGGTACGAGTTGTCTATGAGGCATGCCTGCAGTCGATGCCGACGCGTTGATATGGATCTTACCCGTATTGGCGACGGGTACATCTGCACTGACCTTGTCGACTGTCGGCGGATGACTCGTCTTGATTTGAATTGATGGTCGAATCTCAATCGGTGGCTTTAGCCACCACCCATCTATTCTAGAAAACAAATCTTCTCGATGCGGGCAACAAAAATATCATAAGTCACGTGTATGGTACAAGCAATGGTATAAGAACCCCGATCTTCACATTTTTTATAATCATTGTATGTTACATTATTACATTATTACATTATTACATTATTACATTATTACATTATTCAAGAACTGTGCTTTGAGAACCGCAATCATGGCAACAAGCCCAGGTGTATAAGCGAGCATAAAATATATTGTCATCTCCATCATAGGTAACTTGATTGCGAAATCAGCCAATGCACCAGGCCATGATCGCTTGCAACGACACGGAAACGAAAGTACACCTTTTAATGCTTCCGGTAACAGATGGTCCTGCAAAGGCAAATGAATGACAGGAGTTATGCGTCAGAAACTCGAGATCACGACGACATTATGACCGCACAGAGGTCACCTATAGAAGTGTAGCTAGCATTACGAAGCACAATCGAGGTCTTACTGACAACACCTTCGACTAGACGTGAAGAATTACAATCGCTGACCGTCTACACGGATGTGCCCGACAAGTGCGAAATCTATATAATATGGGACCCAAGAGAGTGAGAGGTCTTAGTTCTTAGGTCCCATAAGGGAGTGGCGAGCATAGCACAGTTCCAGATGCTGTGATTATATGTGGGCTTCCAAAAGTCGAGATTGTTCAAAGCGAACGCGTGCCGCTGCAGCCTATCTTCAAACTTAGAGATTTCGAATTTTGAAGATAGGCTGCAGCGGCACGCGTTCGCTTTGAACAATCTCACGTCTAGTCGAAGGTGTTGTCAGTAAGACCTCGATTGTGCTTCGTAATGCTAGCTACACTTCTATAGGTGACCTCTGTGCCGCATCTGAAAAGGAGAAAGTGGCCGTGGGCTGTCATCAGACGGGTGGCTCTCAGAATGGTAGGAGGTGGCCGGGGTGGCACGATGGTGAGCGAAAGCAAGAAATGAAGGCTGTGTAAGAGGTATTGAGCTTTATGTATACCTTAGTCGGAGTCGGAGGACAGCAACTCTGGGATTTCGGTATCATCGGTATCCTGCCAGAACTCGCAACTCGGGCGGTCGACACATATGTATCGATGTGGGTAAGTCACTCGCATAACAAGTGAATCTGACCTTCCGCAATCAGCGCAACAGGGCCGGTCGTATTCACGATCATATGCAAGTTCACATTAGATACTTACACTAATGTATTATTCTGCTAGCTACACCAACACTTACCCTTATTTATGTGCTCCTAGACATCCTAGACAATTATTTGGTGTATATAGATTAAATTTGTATGATGATATAGATTTGTGTATCATATGCTAGTACCCATCTCAATTGCAACTTGTTTCTCTGGTTTCACTTGTTCATTCGTCAATGGCTTGTGTTTCTTGCCGATATGCTGATGTGCCTGTGTATGGGGTTTTCTGCCTCGGTTGTGTTTTTGTCTTTGATTAGACAATCGGCGACTAAGTGATCCCGCATGTGCGAGATATACGAATTTGATTGGACAAAAAGTACACTACTCTTGCACGACCCGCGGCCCATTCACGACCAGGTACAAAAGCTCTTGCCCGACCCTTGAAGATTCATTTCCCCTTGTTTCTTCTGACATACGCACCTTCATAGTTACATAAAACCCTAAATAATGCATCTTCCGAACAACGTCTTGTTAAAAATCTTTCAGGACATTCCTTACAAAATCGATCATTCCAATGAACCGTTATGTATGTATCTCGGGAATCTCTGCCGAATAAGATGCGTCTGCGTACAGTTCAATGATACAATAATCGAGCGTGCGCAACCCGCGCTAAGTGTTGGGCTAGTCCGTCCCTTGCGGCAACGCTATCACCCGCTCTCTTCTTACCGCCTACATTTTTTTTATGGAGGACGCCAACCTTCGTCTTTTAATTCACCGAGCCGATGTCTCCCTGCTACGCCTACAGAGCATTTATCATCAAAAGTATCCTGAAATGGTGGCACCTCGCGGAATGTGCATGTCTCCGAAATTAATCGCGGACCACCTCAAAATGTTCGCGCTGGACACCATCCTTTTAACCCCACTGCCCGAGTCCCCCCACGAACATGTTCTACATGTGCGATTCAATTCGACTGAAAGATCAGAATCGTCCTCACTTCCCATCTTGGAATGGCAGATTCGATGTGGCGATGATACTTGCTCCCCATTCGTTTCCATGCTCCATGTGCCCAATGTTCCGTTGGTAAATATCAGTGTGTTGCCCCGTTACGATGACCTGTCAAACGCTGGGGTGTGGGCCATCGACAGCTTATCAAACGCGCCGGCAACCGATTTGAATCGTTACCCCGGTGTGTACATGACATGCCGGCTTGCTGCACGCGTGATACGCATTGTTGATAAATATCTGCGCTCTGGTCGCTCCTATTTCAACCCGGTTCCCCGTGAAGAAAGTCTATTTGCCAAAGTAAGCCAATGCATGACCTTTACGAGAAGAACACTTCAACAAGATGAACTCGACAGTACAACGGATGGGCTCGGGGGATGGATCATAGCTAACGATTTATGATCGGGGACAACCCAAGGAGAAACATGGTATTTTCAACTGTTGGATGTGCATTTGCAAGCTCACATTAGATACTTACACTAATGTATTATTCTGCTAGCTTAATACACCAACACTTACCCTTATTTATGTGCTCCTAGACATCCTAGACAAATATTTGGTGTATTTTGAATAAATTTGTATGATGATGTAGATTTGTGTATCATATGCTAGTACCCATCTCAGTTGCAACTTGTTTTCTGGGAATTTAAGCATCCGAATATGCACATCCATAAACGTGTACCGTGCATGCTGACCTAAATTGCACATGGATGTGCCCATATTTGCATACGGGAATCGGCGACTAAGTGATCCCGCATGTGCGAGATATACGAATTTGATTGGACCAAAAGTACACTACTCTTGCACGACCCGCGGTCCACTCACGACCAGGTACAAAAGCTCTTGCCCGACCCTTGAAGATTCATTTCCCCTTGTTTCTTCTAACATACGCACCTTCAACCATACCTTCAAACATCTGTTGCTTACCTTGAAAGCATTGCCATCTGCAAGTATTATAGCTCCACATTTATCCTCACAATATATATATTTTCGACTTTTGCTATGGGTTTCGCACGACTTTCGCTTCAACTGCTAATCACCTTGCAAGCATTGTTATCTACAGGTATAAAATCCTGCAACATCGTGGCCACGTTATGCCTTCAATTCTACGATTCGGAGTTTATGAGACACGCGATCGTGATGAAGACACTGCAGACGCTATCAATACACATGGAATGGTCCACCTGCGATGTCCTCAATGCAATGTAGACCGCTGGATGATATGTAAGTTCTTGAACACCTTCGAGGACAGACATACGGGACACCGACAGGACTTAGGGATCGTTTGGTGGCGCTACACCCGGAGAATTCGGAAATACATGTTCTTTGACCTTCAAGAACCGGAACTTTATCCCGACCAGAGCCCAATAGGGAACGAATGGGTTACCCCAAGGAAACTGGTCATTCCAATCGACGTCACTTGGGCGCTTATTATTCCGCGGCAACAACGAGAAGAGGAAATCGACCTATATTGCGTGCGATGCAATTGCCTTGACCAATAAAGCTCTGCCATTTATGTTCTCCGATAGAGCGTCAACATTGCGGTCAACGTTACCTCGCTATCGAGGGAATTAAAACCTACAAGTGCCGCAAATAACTGTGGATTGAAGATATAGATTCCAATGTATCAGCAATATAGTAGCCTTAGCACTGTGAAATGATCGAAATCTCTTGCCTAGAAGACATCATAGACAAATATTTGGTGTATTTTGAATAAATTTGTATGATGATATAGATTTGTGTATCATATGCAAGTACCCATCTCAGTTGCAACTTATTTTACGGGAATTGAAGCACCTGAATACGCACATTCATAAACGTGTACCGTGCATGTTGGCCTAAATTGCACATGGATGTACCCATATTTGCATACTTGTACATGATATGCACGCATATGAGCAAAAATGCAACAAAAAAATCTACCGGGACTCGCCGAGTACGAAAGCATCATGCACAAATAAATAATTCGAGTAATATTTTGTAATAAAAATTGCGGGACGACTTACGTGTCGCTTACGTGTCGCTTACGTGGCACATTTCAGATGACGTGGCAATAACTTTTAGACGACGAAAATTGTGTCAAAATGAAGGTTTTTAGACGACGATCGAGATTCATTTATTCCCAATAGTCTGTTCGTCAGACGACATGCTGTGGAATGTGCCTTGCCGAAGGCACATTCCACAGCATGTCGTCTGACGTGACAGCCATAACTACCTCATGTAGTCTCATCTGTCATCAGGCATCTGCGTGTCAATGACACAGAATTCTAATTAGGTAAGATGTCTCATCTGTCATCAGGCGGCTGCGTGTCAATCACACAGAATTCTAATTAGGTAAGATCTTCTCATCATCATTCCTTTATCTACGATGTAGCGTCTGCAACTGGGGGTTTGACTGCGCTATGCGCACGCTAATATCTCTATCTTCTTGGCGAAGTCGGTCCATCGTCTGGATCACAGTCCACCCCCAGGTCTGTTTTTCCTTCCAGGTCTTCCACAGCCTCTTCTTCTAGCTTCGCGACTGGCTGTATATTATCTGCGGCAGTGCTGGAGGTGGACGATAGAGACTCGTCCCCCTCTTCTGGGTCCTCTGCAGCCTCTTCTTCTAGCTTCGCGGCTGGCTGCGTATTATCTGCGTCAGTGCTAGGGGTGGACGATAGAGACTCGTTCCCCCCTTCTGGATCCCCTGCAGCCTCTTCCTCTAGCTTCGCGGCAGGCTGCGTATTATCTGCGTCAGTGCTAAGGGTGGACGATAGAGACTCGCTCCCCCCTTCTGGATCCCCTGCAGCCTCTTCTTCTAGCTTCGCGGCTGGCTGTATATCACCTGCTGGGGTTGAGCAAGCAGAGATAAAAGCATTTGCAATAGCAAGAACTGGTCCTACTGGTGCCTCCGGGTCCTTAGAAATAGACATGCTCGCAGAGGCCCACCTTCCCTCGCCTCGGGTCACCCTATCAAGTTCTGCTGTTGCAGTGATGCTATCGGTGAGGGGGGTGGGTGGTACATATTTACCCTCCCTCCCCAGGTCTTCTGCGGCCTCTTCTTCTAGCTTCGCGGCCGGCCGTATTGACCTCTCACCGGGGAATGCTGCATCTGACGCTGTTCGCCTCGTGGCGCCCGTGCTGGTGCTGCTGAGCTGAGCTGAGCTGCTGTACGGCGTCCCACTGTGGCTGAACATATCGCCCCTCCTGCTCTTTGGATTGCGGTCAGTGTGCGCGACCACACCGATGGTGATGGAACAATATCTGGGGAAGGATGAATACTTGGCGTGCGCCTCCAGTGTCTGTACGCCCCTTGGATTGCGCGCGCAGCATTCTGTTGCCGTTGCTGCTGTCGTGCCCGCGCACGCCGCATCCCTATTGACTTCCAGCGTCCCCTCTGCACCCTTGCGCGGGGTCCACACTCCTGGCGTATTACCTGCTGCTGCTCTTTGGGGGAGAGCTCCGCCCAGAACATTGTGCCCTCGTGTCCCTTAAGGATAGCGCGGTTCAGATCGCGCCGTCGCTTCTGATCCATTCCAAGGGTGGTTACTGTTCTTCTCTGTGCAGATGCTCGGCGTGATTCCTCAGCTAGCCCGCGCATTTTCCTTCGACTCTGCTCTGATGGAACACCGCGTGACAGTCTTCGCATTTTGCGCACTATTCCTTCCAGAGATTTCTGACCCCGCGGTCGCTTCCACTGCCAGGATCTGAGCCGGTTCTGCTGATCAGCCAGGGAGTCTATATATATACCCAGGATGATCCCGGTGGTGTGAGCGTTAAATTCTTATAATCTGTGGGCTGTGTCGGAGGCTCATCCTTCTGCTGTAGTCGAGCCAATTGTGCGTCCTCCATTTCTTCCTCTCTGATGTGGTGTTCTGAACAGTACAGTTTCCAACATGCATGTACAGGCGCCACTGTCTTCGAGACCTGCTCTTGTGGTGCCTCATCTGGAAGTAATGCTTTCAAGCCTTTCTGTATCACAGCCGCTCTCCCTCGCTTTCGCCCACTAAAGGCTATCTATGCGTGGATAGAACGGGGTCGCGTGCCCTTGCGGGGTGGTGACCTCGTGACCATGGAGGCTGTGATCGCCTTTTATTCTCCTTTTCTTCTGTTGAAATTGCCGCTGCCTCTGTCTCTACGATTGCCAAGACGGGCTGCGCGCACTGTGGCGAACGGGCTGCCGCACCATCAGTCGGGGGCTGCCTCGGTTCGTCACTTCCGTGGGAGATCATTCCTGGGTCTCGGGAACCCCATCGGATCCCCCTCCTATGGCTTCGCAGTCTCTCCCCGGTCACGTTGGATTATGCCGGTCACGGTTCCGTATCCTTCAACACGCGAGCAAATGGTGGAGGGCAGCGCGGGTGACACTCGCGGGCTGTAGTCCGGGGATGGGTCAGGGCAAGGCCCAAGGCGCGGGGCTGATCGATGAGGTATTCTTGACGCAGCTGAAGCAGCACCTCATCCACGCCGAAACCAGGCGCCTGGCCGGGGATGAAGAGTCGCAACCTCAGTGGCTCATGATGGCTGCGCGCGGGAACGACCATGAGGCAGCCTTCGCGGCTACCGCTGCTGAAGTACCGCCACCTCACACCCCCGTGGAGAAAGAGGAAAACACAAGTTAGACCCGCGCCCGTTTTGCGAAGCCACGAGCCGGCGCGGCAGAAGCGCGTTGCCGCCTGGCATGTTTTACATGGCGCAGCAGTAGACACGCACGTCGCCGTCCGCAGCGGTGGAGACCCGCAGCTGCCCGAAAACGTTCGCGAATTCAGAACACGCTACTGAACTCTCACAGAGTGGCATTTTCCCCGTTGAGCGCGTAGCGGCGAGATAGCCCGAAGCTGCGTTTATCGTAAATTCACACCCGCGACGGCGAACCGTTACAGGCACTCTCAGCAGCGTTCACGTGTGTGCACGATGTGTGTGCCCGGCCTTTTTGTGCCATATTTTGCCCCATTTCCTATGCGAATTCGAACCCCGCAGGGCTTGCTTGCTGAATATGCCCAAACCGGCGTATGTGACCGGCGTTTGGGAATGCACAACCGTAGCCGCGCTAACTCGAGCCGTGGCACCTGACTTTTGCCGTTTGACAAGGTTGTAGCCGAACGCATGTTTTCCCCACAGTTTGTATGATGTTTACCTTTGTGAATTCGACCTGCGCAGGCTTCGGCAAAGTTGAATTCCCCGAACGGACCTGTGTGACAGGTTGTGGGAATTCACGGCTGACGGCGCGCCAGCTTGAGTCCAGACACCTGACTGCAACCTTTTCACAACATTGCAGCCGAACGCATGTTTTCCCCTCAGTTTGTATTGTGTTTGTCTTTGTGAATTCGACCCATGCGGGCGTTGGCAGCGGTGAATTCCCCGACGGGCCTGTATGACAGGTTGTGGGAATTCATGGTTGGCGACGCGCCAGCTCGGGTTTGACCTATGCCTTTTTGCCATGCGAAGCACGCCTTTGCCCGCAGTTTCTTTCATAAGTTTCGACGTGAACTCGTGCTTGGCTGCTCGAACGGCGCCAACTAGGCCTTGTGGCAGGTTGGGGGCATTCACCGCAGGAGCCGCTCGTGCCGCGACCCGGGCGCACGACACGCGAGCCGCCGTGAATGCCCAATTGCAAAGTGTTGTTTTGTTCTGCTGGAACGGTGTCACCCAACAGGGTGCCGAACCTCTTCGTTATATATTTAAAAACTTGCCCTCCAATGCCGCACCCACATCTCAAACCCAAAATCCCTCACAGCACTCCACACTCAACCACAACAGAGATACACCCCCATTTTAGCACCCAGCAATACCACCACGCCCCGCCTGCCCCTACATTGCCGCCCCTTGTTCATAATCGCGACACCTTGACAGGGACAGTGACATTGATGCCTCGCTGAGGCTGTTAGACAAGGTTCGGAACACTCCGACGGTGCGTACGCCGACTGTTCCGACCCCCAATCCGGCTTCCAACGAGGATGCAGACGTGGCGACCAGGAAGTACTTGCAGGAGCAGAGCAAGCTGGTCGACGACATCTACAAGGCGCGTCTACACCGCCAATGGGCCAAGGGTGTCCGCGAGGATGTCCTTGGTGACAAGAAGCACCACTTCCGCGGTACGGACGACGCTAGCCTCCTCTCCGAGCCGGTGGTGCAGCTGCGTGCGGATGAGTTTCAGTCGGCTGGACTGGAACTGGCATCCTTTGACCTCGACGAACCCCTGGCTCATGTGGTTAGCAAGGTGAATGGCTTGCTCTACGACGTTCTGGCTCTGGTCGTCGAGAGGCACAACAACGCCTACGTCTGGTTGTCTGGCACCGACGCATCGTCTGACCGAGATGGGCGACGGGCTTTGGTGGACATCGTCAAGGGCTGTGTGCCAGTGGCGCTACGCGAGTCGCACCAGGAGGAGCACGCCGCGTTGCGTTATCCCGCAGACACTGACCCGCAGTCCATCTTGGCTCGGAAGCAGCGTCTGGTGCGGGATAACAAAGCCACGAATTGGACGCCCACCGAGGAGACCAGGAAGCTGTCCCTGTATAACCGACTGGACCCAGTGTTTTACACTACGGTCAAGGTGCGGTACCCTTTGGCGTGCGGTGGCACACGTTGTGTCACAGGTAGGGGCTAGACTCCGAAACCGTCCGAGACCGTTCCGGGTATATCTAGCTTAGGGTTTATTTATCTTTATATCTTATGAGTTTATCCACACAGTTCGGGAGTTTCTGATATCTGGTGAACTAGGATATTCCAGTACCCACTGTCCCACCTCAGCTCCTCCACCCCCTATGGCTGGCCCTCTCCAACCTCATCCACCTCCCCAATGACACCCACACCTCCTTTATCCTCCTCAGGAGGTGGAGATGCCCCCCTGACCACCTCACAGTCCCCCTCACTGCCTCCACACCTCATCGATATAATTTGATGTCCCCTCCACCTTCTCCACCTTCATCACTGCCCCTCCTCCACTCCCCTTCACTCCCCTCCACCTCCCTCATTGCTCCCCACATCCCTCCCAGTCACCTCCTTCAGTCTCTGCATTCACTGCCTCCCACACCTTCTCCACCACCCTCAATGCCCCCATGAGCTCACCCACTGTCCCACCTCAGCTCCTCCATCACTCATTTCGATTTGCTTGTGCCAAAAATCCGGTGTATGCTGTATCACGCGACGGGCCTTTATTCCCCTTGGCATATGGCATGGCATTGGCATGGCATGGCATGGCATATCGATATGGCTTGGCATGCGATCGGATGGGGTCCCCCAACCCAACGCGAGGATCCCAGCGGGATGGATGTGGTTCCTGGTAGGAAATACAAACGAAAAGGAAGGCCAACAAGCCGGCCAGACGCGAGAAGGCGGAAGGGCAGAAGCTGACACAAGACAGCAACACGCGTCGTGTTATGTCGAATGTATAAACAGAAACAAACATGGGAAATTTGCGCGCGCGCACACACATATTATTAACCTCTCAGATGGTACAGATACCACTCTCAAGGCACTCCTTCTTTCCCCTATGCGCTGCTCGAAGTGGTGCCCATCCCAAATATACCGCTGGTCCCCCGCTAAATCCCCACGGTGCTATAGTGGTATCCTTGAGTTCTCCCGGATTCCCTTTGGGCTTATTTCCTGGTTTACCACCGTAGTACACATATTGTCTATCGCCAGAGCGGGATTGTAGTCGGCTTTTATGTACATGGATTGATATTTCCCCTCATCCATGAAGCAAAATAGTTTCGCCGCGACAGACCGAGTGAACTTGTTTGAATCCGAAGATAACGGTATCGAACGGCTCGTCGCCCCCGAAGCCCATTCGCCCTCTTCGACTGACGCCCCTCTCAATGGGAGGTTGAGCGATTCTTATCTTATTACCCCACTCCGAGAGTTCAAGCAAAGTCTCATCGATGAGTATGGCACGGATAATACGCCGAGAGCCGCCACGGCAGCGACAGCTGAAATTTCGAACGAACAGGATGGCAGTTACACAGTGATACGTATCCTCAGCAAAGATCGTCTGCGTCTCTTCAGCTTGCTTTACGAGTACCTCGCCAGTGAGCGCCCAGAAGCCTTATCTCCTATTTCCGTCCGGGGCAAAACATACAGAGAGATACTCAGCTGCTTGATAAACAAATTGCCATATTGAAGAACAGTCCAGATACTCAGCTACTTGAGCAGTAAACTGCCAAACCCTGACACCTTCCAACTCATCATCTACATAACAGTAAAGTGGTCTTGCCATCGTCAAGCGGCGCACCGAACCGCAAAGTCGTAAAAACCGGCAGTATGGCGTCCCATAGTGAAAATCCGCACAGCGTGGCATCCGCAAAATAGCGGGGCCCAGCACATTGTACAGAAGTCACTTCTGTAGCACTTCGAACGATTGTAGTCAATGACATCAAGCTAAATGAAAATAAATAAAATAAATGGCATTGAAATCAAGCTAACCTCACGTCCAAAAGTTTCGGAGAAATAGACGGAACAAGATATCCCGTCGTTGACTTTAGTAACGACGCTGGCTCCCTCATCTTCAAGGCCTCCAACTGGCCTCCTTCTTTCCACCCCGCAAGGGCGGCCTTGCCGGGACGGAGTTGATGTGTCGAGCTCGGCCGTGGCACCCCAGAGAGTGACCTCCGAAAAGAGCGTGATGCTCGGATCGGGCGTAACTCTGGTGATAGGCTCTGGCACTGGTGATAGGCTCTGGCACTGGTGATGCCTGGAGGGTGGTCGCTGGCTGCTGCTTGACCTGACCTCTCGCGGTTGTCACACGCGTCCCTCAGCCGCGGTTATGACTTGGGAGGGTGCGTCTCTGTGCAGAGCAAGACGTGAAGGTGATGGATGCGCGCATACATTCCGAGAAGGCTACCTCGCTCGTAATCAACGTGTTGCGCGTCATCGACGGCCGATCTCACAGCAAGATATCTTCGAGGGATTGTGTGTTCTTGCGCCAGGGGCTGCTGCAGCTTCTCAAGCAGCCCACCGCCGACATCTGTGCCACCATCGCCGCACCGGTGGACGTCACTTCCACGCCCAGTAACGCCCCTTGGGATATTTCGAGTTCTCCCATCCCCGGCGAGGCTGAAAGTGAGGCCGTCCTTCCCGGCACACCCGAGCGCAGCGACTGGGGCGGACGATGGCGGGCGCCAGGCACTGGAAGCTCGCGAAGGTGCGACCTCTGTGCCGCGGCCCGCAGGCTGTCAGCGGCGCCCTGCTTCGTGCGTCTCCCACGCCAGAGGGGGGCAGACAGCCACGAAGCTTCCACTATCTAGCGTCTTTGTTATGCCTTGACATCCTTGTCATCGCATGACCCAATAACCTGAGGTCCGCAGAACACAGCCAACGCACACGTCCAAGCATGCCATCCAAGTGATTGGAATAGGTGCTCCGCGTCTCATCGCAGCCTCCACTCGGAACCGAGGTACAGTCAGTGCCCCGCCTCGGAGCACTGCCTTGAGGAATACTCCGATATGGTGACAACTCCAAGTCCTTCGGGGAGGCTGGAGCAAGGTATTGGGGGGACGCAACCACCGGAGGCCCACATCGAGGCAGGCAAGGCACGGCTAGAGACAGTCAATGTCTTTACTTTGAGTAATATTCCACAGTTTGTAAAAGTGAGGTATAGCCGTGCACTCCATAATGACGGATACCCAGCAAGTGTGGGTCGTTGGTGGCGCGCCCCTCTGAGGAGTGGTGCGAGGATGGGTCGTTGGT